>OMLP01015432.1:0-36577 GCA_900302685.1 Spondyliosoma cantharus | reverse complement strand
GTGAGCTAAATCCTTTATTATGGAGAAAAGAAAATGATGGTGCCAAAATGTTATAGGATATTACCTGGAAAGACGACCAGGATTTATGTGGCTTTGTTTTTGAGATTTAGAAAGGTTTTTTTTTTCTTTCAATAAAGATTTACCTTTGCATTATTTCCCTTGGCCAGTTTACAGCAGTTTCTTTGGATAAGCTAACACGTATTTTTATTGAACACTGGTTTGGATTTTGCTCAAATTTAATGTGTGTAACATATGACATTTTAAATTGGATATTTATGTTTTACATAACAAGCCAAGAAAATGTAGTTTCTCCAAACAGACATAAAAACAGGTCACAGTGAGCTGAGAGCACATTCAGTGGTGTATAATACTTCATAAGAAGAATTATTTTCATGGTTTCTCTAATACAGCAGGACTAATTTAAGGAACCATTCAAAGCCCTGTAGATAACTACAAGTGCCTCAAGTTTTAAATACTGGCATATTTTAGGTGTGCTCAGCTTTACAGCCTACAACTTTGCAGTGTGTTGAACGTATATTTCATTCAAATCTTTTACATTTGCTCTGAGTTTGCTGTGACAGTTTGCCTCTGTCCTCTTTCTGTAGTCCCAGTGGCACTGCCCTTTCCTCTCTGGACGAGGTCAAAACCTATCTGTTGACTGATGGCACCTGCAAATGCGGTCTTGAGTGTCCGCTCATCATCCATAAGGTAAATCCGGTCTGAGTTTTACATTTGAGTGCGTTGTGGGTTCTGTACTTCAGTGCAATTTTGAGGTATACATTGATATGTGTTATGCAAGCCCGTGTTGTATAAAAAAGAATAAATTAACCTTTATACTTGCAGGTTTCCATTTTCTGCTATTTTATTTTTCCATTCTCCTACATTTATTTGAGAAAATTAATACCTAATTACTTTAGGCTATTATCTGTGTCGTGTAACTTGTCAGATATTGTAGTGGGCAGGACAGTAGAGAGACCGCAGAGTTGTGACTTGCATCAATATTGCATTTTTAAGTTCATTATTTTATCAACAATTGGTTAGCGATAAACAGAAAATAAATATGAAAATTTAATTTAATTTAATAGCTCTGTGACACTTTTTAACAGCTGGGTGATGACCTTTTCAAGTTCACGCGACCACTGTGGTGCATTCGTTTTACAAGTCAATATTTCAGATACTAAGATCAATAGATGATGTTTCAAAGCGATGTGTTTCGATTTTGATGTCATGTATGACACTCGATTTGGAATGGCCTATGACGTGTGTTAATGGAGATAAATTTTAAAATTGAGTCAAGTTCTTACTGATAATCAAGTAGCATAATAATTCTTTGCAGCACTGCAAGATTTTCCTCATGAAGGAGATACAGACATCCCGACATGTGGTGAATTAAATATCTATGAGTAGCTTTTTTCCCCATTGGAATCGTGGCGAACCTTTTCTTTAAAAAAAAAAAAAAAATGAGAGTGCACAATGATCCTTGTGTGACTGTGCATATTATAGTGAAAAATTCCCCCACTGGTGCCCTTAACTGTCCTAAATTTGATTAAATGTTATACTAAGAGTCATCTCTGTATTCTGTCTAATCCTCTTTTATCTGCTATCCTGCAGGTTTTCAACTTCACTGTGGGAGTGAAGGTGGAGCAGCACAGCCCGCCATTAGGCAAAGCAGAGCAGGACATGACCAAACTGTGTAACCACCGCAGGAAAGTGGTAGCGATGGCTGCTCTATGTCGGAGTATGCAGGCCTCACAGCTACCATATGCCAACCATCATCACCCAGGTAAACATATATGCTGCTCAGCATCATGTAGGAAATGTTCCTTTTAATTTTGGGGTGGATGGACCCTGTCTGTAAGGTGTATCCAGGCTGTAACCAAATCTGTGTTTTGACCAAATCTTTTGACATTGGGGTTGGCAGTGCTTTCATCATGGTGGGATGAATTAGAGATACAATTTGGTTTCTATCAAAGTATGAGAGGCTGTTATTGGGCGTTACCATGCATGTTAATACACTGTCTCATAGTTAACCACATGCCTCCGACAAATAGAAACGGATGTTTTCCATTTAGCCTTTCTCTTGTTCCCTCGACATTAGCTGTCAGAGAATCTGTGACATGATCGATATCCATATTTAGATACACTTTAGTTCCTACTGCCCACAGCAAATTAATGCAACTAAATGTGTCTTGTTTTTTTTCTGTAGGAAGGCAGATTTTCACTTGCACATATTTTTGATGTTGTGTGTGATCAGAAGCACCACAGGAGTGGGCGGGTGTGGGATGGGGTATTAGTCTAGAGAAGGCAGTGATGGTCAGAAGTCCTGCGGGAACAGGTGGGCGGGGATTGAAAAAAAAATGAGTTCTGGTCAGTACAGCTGCTGACAGACACACATAATTGAAATTAGTTATATTTATACAGCAGTAATGTCCTTAAGAGGACATTTAGCAAAGATCATGATGTGTGGTTGGTGGATACCTTGATTGCTCCATTAATATATTCAGAGATCAAACGCATAGTGTGCAGCAGAATGGTTCGATCACTGTTGTCCTGTGAAGAAGTCTCCATTCTTAGTTTTCTTAAGCCTGTTCATTATTTGACAATGTATGTCAACTCTCTTTAACTTATTTTGTTATTTTCTCCCATTATCTTCTGTTATTTGCATTCACTTAACACAGATCCAAGAAACGGCATAAACAGTATTGGGGAAATAAACATTAACACCTTTAACAACTGTGGTTAGACTGAGTTGGGTCTCACTCTGCTGCAGTGTCCTCATCACTTCATCCAAAACATGAATGGGCTTCTGGAATAATAAGGAATAATGTTTTTGTGTTTCATACTTAAACACCCTTTCTGCTTTCACAAATGAGTCCTTAGCATGGCCTCAAGACAACACACTAATTACCCCCAAATCAAATATCAATCATGGTAGAACATTCATTATCATTAATTAGTTATAGACTGTTTGCAGGATAAAATGATTCTGTCTTATTGTTGTAACAACTTGGTAAATGTTTTTCTTGTGTGTGTGTTTCCTCTTCAGACATGAGCATTGGAGCAGACAGCCGCGATCCAAAGCGAGTACGGGTGGAGCGAGAAGAAGAGGGCCATGGAATTTACCTTCCTAAACTCCATCCCGTTCCGGCTCGACCTCACAGCAACCTCCACCCTAACCCCTGTGCCAGCCCCAAATCCTCCCACCAGTTTATTTATCCTTACAATGGTTCCTCCCCAGTCCTTCAAACAGGCACTAACTCTCACCATCCCCTTGAGGCTTTGAGAAGACTTCATCATCCTCCTCCTATCCCTGCCTCCTCCGGCTCTCCCTCCAGCTCATTCCCAACTTACAGCTCTGCACAGAGGTCACCCCGCACCCCCACACCCCAGAACGTCAGTCAAGGTCAAAGAACGCCCAAAACCCCAGAGACTCCGAGTTCTCCTCGGCTAGGCCCCCTCTCTTCACCTCCTCCCTCTTCCCCTATGACCATGGGTGGAGGAGGAAGAGGAGCACAGACTCAAGCTCATCATCCTCATGGGGTCATTGTGGCAGGCTCCCCACTCTCTCCTTCTCCCTCCCTCTCTCCCTCTGTCCATAATATGAACTGTGTGTCTCCTCACCAGCGCTCCCGTCACCCCTCAGCCTCTCCATCCCCTCTCTCTGATCATGGAGGAGGTGGACTGATGGGAAGTAACATGTCTCAGAGGAGGAAGTCCACCTCTTCCTCGCCACACTCTCCTCTCTCCCCAAGCCCCAGCCCCCACTTCCCCAAGTACAAGCTGGAAGACATCTTGGAGCAGTTTAAGAACTCAGGCAACAGCAGCACTAATAACCATCACCTCCATATCCCTAATAACCCCTCCTTACTGACCAACCAAAGCAGTAGTAACCCTCATGCTCTCTCCTCCAAGCCCTCGAAGAGCACCAACAGTCCGAATCCCAGCTCAGGACCACCAAGTTTTGAGCTGAACTCGGCAGGGCCTTCCAGTTTACCTCTGGGGCCATTTCTGAACCAACACCACAGCCATCACAGCAAGCTGCCACACCCAGCTTCTTTCCCTGCGAGTAGCCTGCTCTCTGCGGCTGCCAAGGCTCAGCTGTCTAACCAGATAACCCAGGGCCAGGGCTCAAATGTGGCCAGCCACCCGGTGAGCTTGCCCTCTCCATTGGAGGTCTTGAAAGAGGCACAGCAGCAGCCGTCATCAAAGGTAACAAACAGCACTTTACATAACAGCCACCCTCCTTCCTCCATCGCTTCTTCTAGGCCTCCCCACCCCTCCCTTGCATCAGCCTCCTCCGTTCTCTTTCCTCCATCCCACTCTCTGGCCCAGTCCCTGGCTTCCTCCTTGCCCCACCTGCCTCCCACAGGAGAGCGCAATGCATCGCACAGGAAGAGGCAGCGGCGATCTCCCACAGTGCTCAGCATGCTAAGAGACACCCAGCAGCTGGCTAATGGGCCACGGAAGACCCCACCAGGAGATGCCGTTTCTGCTACAGCTATCAACCTGTCCTCCTCTTCCTCTTCCTACCCCTCCTCCTCCTCCTCACACTCATCCTCTACCTCAGCTGTGCAGAACCAGAATGCTGTCATGTTAGAAAACCATCATCATCTGCTCCCTGGGCAGACGCCAAGGCTCCCTGCTGCCCGTCAGATAGCACACCTTTCCAGGCTTCCTCGTCAAAATGAGGCTCTGGATTTCACTACACACCTGACACCTACACCTCTCAGCTTGGATTCTCAGACCCAGCCTCTGTCTGCTCTGTTACACCTGCTCAGTGTTCAGAATGCACAGGCCACAGCATCACACTCTGCTTCAGCTCAGCCAGGATCTGTGTCTATGGAAGGAGGTGGACACACTAATAAACACAGCCCCAGACTGTCGCCCTCTTCGCCCGCCCCTCATTCCAACATCACGCACCGACAGACTCAGTCACCGTGCCGAACCAATAACACTAATCCTCTACCCTCGGTGCCACAGCCGCTTTCTCCCCCTCCCAGTTCTTCTCAGTTCAGATCAGTGCAGTCTCCATCACATCCTCGATCTACTAAATCCAGCCCTCTACAGAGACATTCACCTTCTTCTACATTACTACCCAACTCAAATTTAGCTTTACACAACAGCAGCAGCCCATCGCAGCGCATGTCCCCAATTTCCTCAGACAAGCATCAACCAACTGAGAATCACATTTCTACAATAGACTCTGTTTCCCAGTCGCCATTGCAGGACATCTCAACACAGTGCACTGTGGACATGAGTCATTCTCAAGGCAGTGCTTCTGTGGCGATATCCAGCTCCCCGAAGCCTCTTGATCTTAGCAACCATGTCCTGGCCCTTCTCGCAGCATCTTCCACTGTGCCCCAAGGGGAGGGCTACTCCTCTGACCGTACCATTGATGCTGCGATGTCTTCCCAAGGAAATCCCACTACAGGTGAGGATGAGTTTTAGTCTTAAGTGTCTTTGCTCTTGAAGATATAACCCTAATTTTGAATGCATGCTGAAGTAATATGATACGTAGAGCTGGGCAATACAGTGGAAATGTACCCATATAGACATCAAGACTCTCTCACAGATTTTGCTAATTTAAGTCTGATTAATACTAGCAATGCGTGTGGTATTGACATGTCTTACTCGGGTTGAGCCGACCCATTGCTGACTGCCCACTGAGCCCTCTACCATTGTAACACCCCACACACTTAAGTTACGATCTTGTTACTGAAAATAATAGTTACTGGATGTAACTCAAGTTCAATGAGTATGAGCATGGCTCATGAACAGGTTTAACTATTGGTTAACTCCATTGAGGCTCCACCAAAATAACAGTACCTCAATATAAATAGCCAGTATAATTTTTTATTATTCATATTTTTGATATTTTACAATATCATAGTCCATCCTGATTTTTCATTTTGGATATCAACTTATGACAATCTGAATCAACAGCCTACCAACCTTTTTATTGATGTGCTGGCTTTGAAAATGCTCTCAAGAACTCAAGACTCTTTTATAAAATATGTTAACTGATTGATAGGTTGACCAGAACACATGTGAAGGATTCATCTCTCTCCCACAGGGCCAGAGGAGCCTAGATGTGTAGACCCGAAGGTCTCCATAGTGACCAAATCTCCAGCAGACACCAGCCCCGGGCCCACTGTCTCCTGTCGTCTCGGGGATAATCACAGTCCTCATACACCTTCAGCTGTGGGTGACTCAACCACTCCCTTACCTCTGGCAGAGGCCTTCCCATTCATGAACCAGGAGCAGCTGCTGCAGCTGCTGTCATCCACAGGTGGTCTGCCATCCCTCCTGGACCCTACAGTCCTGGCTTCATTGCCCCTTGGGGGGCTGTGGTTGGGAGGGCAACATGCACAAATGCCCCCTGCCAATGCTACACCACAGAATCTTGCAGAGCAGCAGCAATCAGAGCATCAGCTACTGATGCACCATCAAGAGACACATCAGCAAAACCAGGATCAACAACAGAAGCAACAGCAGATAAACAATAACCCTCTGTTTCCCCTGTTGCCCTTGTTGAGTGGTGCTCAAGGGGATCTGCCTCTGAACCTTTTGGGCCTGCTGAACCCACTGCCTGCCCCACCCTCAACCCCTACCCAAGGACAAGAAGCTGATTTAGGTTTAACAGAAAAACCTAGCCTTCAGGCTCTGCTTATGGCATCCTTGTTGCTAGGGCAACAGCAGGCGCCTTTGTTACCTCTATCTGGGCTGGGTCAGTTGAGCCAGGTCAGCTTAGAAGTTCCTCTCCAGCAGCCACAGCAGATCCCCACCACATTGGAGGGTCTCACCCTGGATAAGACCTCTGGCCTCCTGGATCCATCAACCCTGCCTGGCCCAGGCCTCCTGGAGATTGTCCAGGGCCTTCTTTCCATTCCTCCTGGAGCTGAGGGCTCTGTTCAAGCCCTGCAGTCTCTGCTCTTTCCTGCCGCTCTCCCTCCTCCTCCCACAGCCTTCCTGCCCCTCAGCCCTGCCTTGCTCACTGCTGCCCTGAGCTCTGCCGAGCTCCACCCACCTCCCCACACCCATTTAGCTCCTGCACAGCAAACCCAACATACCCAACCTCAGGTAGGCTCCCCTGTCTCCTATAACTGTTTCCTCTGTGCTCCTCCTAGTTTCCCTACAAAAACCTATGAACTAATTTCCTCAACTGTTCCATTGTTTTCCCATGCCTTAGTTGCTTATTTTTCTGAACAATCCATCAACTTGTTTTCCTTTACTTCTAAAATATCAATTTTCTCTAAAGTATTTTCAAATTAAGCCCTCCTTAAACTACCTGGTTTATTTGGGTTGGTTACAGTCTACCTTATTATACTCCAGGCATTTAAAATCAAGCATATGAGTTTTGCCTCTTTTGCATTTTCATCTGCATTTACCTTTTTTCTTCTCTATTCTCCGTTCACTATTTTGTCAATTGTTTGCCAGAGTCTCTAATCCTCTTCTCTTCTGTACTCCAGGTATCTACTGATGCTGGTGTTGACACCCTCATCCCCCTATCTCTCCAAGGCAAGGACAACCCTATCCTGCAACAGTTACTACCCACTCTGCTTAACTCTGCCGTATTAGGTGAGTAAATGCAGACCCTCTGTAACACTTCATTCTCTTCTTTCTCAAGATTCAATTTATATGTTTGTGGGAAAAAAAAAAAATGATACCAGCAGAAATTACCAACTGTTCACAATATTAAAACTTAAAATACTGCAACCTTTCTGTAGCAGTGAGACATTATTTCAGAGCATCTATGACTTGTGTCTTTGTAGGAGATCTTTCTGCCATCACGGGCCTCAATAACATTTTGAGTATTGGAGCAGGTTCAATCCTCCTGCCTTCTGTCCAGACCTCTGCTTTGGGCATGCCTCTGCTGCAGGGACCTGATGGAGCAATCAACTTGCTTAACAATATACAGGTAGGTAATGAGGATGTCAGTTTTGGTTTATTTAGCTTAAATGGAAAAAATGGAAAATTACGTGAAATTCAAGAGGCTCCGTCCTTTTTGTCCGGCGCTACATTGGTTCAATGAGCTCTGGTGAAATGGTTCAGCTATCCCCAGAAGCTAGCTTGACTTTCTCATCCTTCTTCTCCTTAAAGTGCTTGTCCATGTATGTAGTCACTATAGCTCTCCATTACAGAAAGCAAATCAAGATGTTACTGCCAAAAGTGGTCTGTATATTTCAGATTTGTGGTTTTAGATTGTTCTATAATGCTTTTAATGTTTATTAGAGATGTCCTGACCCTTAATATCGTTGTTGGAGCTGATCTGGTTATACTTAAAGGATTTGCCTTGGCTAAAATAGAGCCAGTGCAGAGAGGTCCTTTCTTGACTGCACTCAGTTATGTTTTGTTCACCTCACTCTGCTAGTGTTAGAGCAATGCTCTCCTTTTATGATAGCCAGGCTCCACACTGAGAACTTCACTGCATATATGAGTGAAAATTAAGAGTGCGTGAATCTATTTGTGAGCACTGGTCTAAGTCTTAAGTCCTGACAACTTGGGAGGCAAAATCAGGTGTCATGGATTCTTAAACTCATTCCTAAACATCCAGGTAGCAGCTTTTCCTTCGTCTGCAGATCATATCAGCTGTCTTATTTATGCTAATTCTGCCAGGCTATTATTAATCTTGGCTGTTGTTAGGTTAAACTCCTCCAGCTGGTGTCTGTACTCAACCAAAGGTATTTTGTGAGTAAAGACGCTTCACTCAAGTTCACTCTTAAATATAACTGTTAACATCAGGTGATTGGATCGAGTAGCTAAGTTTTTAACCAGTGTTTAAGTAAATATAAGCTTTGGATCTGACTCTGCATCAAGGCTGAAGGACTGATATGTATCTGGCCCAAAAAAAACAACAACTTTATTATAGGATTTGTATACATGTTAGGAAATGTGAATGGTTTTCTTTTGGATCCTTTTTCATCAATGAGAACACAAAATGTTTCTTCATTTTATCAACACATTTCTCTTGGGATCTTTGACTGTTATTGATTGCCTCAACCTTTTTCCTCTAGTTAAACCTTGCACCACCCCCAGAAGGAGAGAAGCCAGTGTCATTGCAGGAATCTCAAAGCCCTGCCCCACAGGAAGACATTCCAGCCAGTCAGATGGCTCCCCAAGTGGTTCACAGTCCTGTTCCAGCTCAAGCCCCTGCCCGAGAACCCACTCCACCCCAACAGCGAGTATCTGAGGGCAGGTCTGTTATTGATCCCTACACCTCTTTCATGGACACTATTTATACCTCTTTCCTTCAAGTCAGTGCTAAAGAGCAAGAAGACAGGGCCCACATGGGGCCATCTGACCCCACTTCACCCTTCTGTGCCTTACCGCCGGTTTCTTTCCCTTTGGAGCACCATACTCCGTCCACCCCTATCCCGACCCTGCCCCAGGCAAGTGCCCCAGTTTCCCTCAGCCCACGCCGGGGCTGTTCCCTTCGCAACCCAGACTTATCCCGACTCTGCCTGGAAGCGGCAGCTCATTCCCCAGCCCAGGGGACTCCCAAACCCACTGAGGACGGCTCTACGCCACCCTTACAAAGGAAACCAGTCATGGTAGACGGACATACTCATCCAGAGCCTCCCCTGCCACCTATATATTTGGAGGAGGCTAAGACGGACTGTACTGGGCCCGCTGCAGCTGTGTGCCCCTATGTGGAGGCAGGGGTGGATAGGCAGGGGCATCTTCCCCATGCAGGGTACCTCAGTCCCAGGGATGGATGCAGTGGGAGGCCCAGTGAGGAGACGGCTGGGACATTACTGCACACAGAACAGGGAAGGGTGAGTGCTGGCATCTCCTGTTTACTTCAGACCTTTAGGCAAGATATTATATCTCAGTGATCCTGCATAATGATCCTGCTGAGGCACCAGAATTTATTTTTGGTATGGACTAAAGAATGTTTAAAAAAGAAAAAAGGGAAATGTAGCATTGTGATTGACTTGAATCACTGCATTTTTCAGTCCGATGATTCATCATGATGTTTTTGTAATGTGGTTTCTGATTCTACCTCCCAAGGATCAAGCGGGGGCAGCGGGTGGAGCCAGAAGAGGAAGGAAAAGGAAACAAACGTAAGTTGGCTTGTCCAGTTAAAGAGAGTGTACTGTAATGTCTCTATGTTTCTCCATATTTGATTTTTAATATCTGTCCCTTCTGGCTTATTTGGCTATAACAAACCAACGTGTTTCTTTCTTTGTGTGTCAGGCTACAGAATGTGTTAGAGGACTTCAGAGACATGGATGCTACAGCACTAGAGGAAACCAAGGCTACGGTAAGAGCGATGTTGGCAGCTAATCCTCTAGCTTTTTCCTCTTGTGCCACCATGAGTTGCCCATTTGTGGTTTGAGTGAAATGTTTCGACAACAAGAAGGATGGATTATCATGAAATTTGGTACAGCCATTCATGTTCTCCTCCTTATGATGAATTTTAATCACTTAAGTGGTCTAGCTCCATTATTAGGCCAACATTTTTTATTTTCTCAGTACTATGCCATTTCTGTCAGCCTCACCTGTACTTTTATGCACTTTTAATTTTCTGTGTTTTTCTAACTAATTAGCAAATTGTAGTAACATACCAAGCTAAGATGGTAAACATGCCTGCAAAGAATCAGCATGTTAGCATTCTGGAGTCAGCATTTAGCTCAGTACGTCATCACAGAGCTACTAGCATGGCTGTTGAGTACAAAGAGCTAGAAGTGAAGGTAATTCTGTGTGATATTTTCCTCTCATCACCCATCAGTCACAGCTTAGCACAAAGACATGTCATTTAAAGAAAATGACAAAAGGATCTTCTCAAAAGATAATAGTGGCATTTGTAAACAATCTCACCATTTAGTTGAGTGTTGTTTTTAGCAATGAGGATTAGTGTCTTGTTATCATGGAAACTGCCTGATAGGATGCACCAGAAGTCACACCCTGATTCATGCAAGGTATCACTGGGTCTAAGAATAGTGTGGATAGCAAAATCTAGACACTGAATTGTTGCAAGCTTAAGTGCACACTTTTTACCCTGTGAAGGGAACAAAACAAGCGTGACGGGTTTGTTCCACACCTATGAATGATTGTGCAGTTCTGACTGCAGCAGTAAAATAATTTCATCAGTAAGGCACTGGAATCACTTCTCTTTCTTGTTCCAGACGGCACTGCTGAAGCCTGAGAGATCAGTACGCGGCAGGAGACGACGAGGCGCCAGGTCTCAGAGGCAGTGATTGGTGGAGGGAGTTGTAAGTCAGAGCTGTTCACCAATTGAAAGGCGGCCAGGCGCCTCTCTACCCCCCTCCATCTCTCCGCCATCATCACCACTGTTTAGACCTTTCTTTTTTTTTTATTCAACTGCACTAATATTATGCCGTTGTCATGTCAACCATTGTTATGGCAACCACTATCAAATAAACACATAGGAGAAAGATCTAGTCTGAGAAATTAATTTATAAATGTGTGGGGGGGGGGGGAATTTAAGAAAAATGTTGTGGACCCTTTATCACTTAGGTCTTCTCTTAGCTGTAGTTCACACAATAATGGTTGCTTGACATTGTGATCAGAGAAATCTGTTAAGTATGGTTGGTTTTCGAATTATGTCAATGAGAAAACAAAAAAAAACAAACAAACAAGAGTACTGTTTTGTTCTCATCAGTGTGTAACTGTGAGTCAGGATAAAGCCCATCTACTTGAACGATGCTCTCTGTTGAAAGTGTGTCTATCCGTGTGTGGACGTGTGTCTGTCTTTTTATGTGTCTGAGTGTGTGTTGGACAACAGTGCTATTGCTGAGCCCCTCGCTGGTCCGACCGTTAGTTGAATTTATTTTCATTGTAGTTAACGAGACCCTGTCTTTTTGTAAGATAAAGGGCTCTTTGCAGAGACACACGGCGGTTTTATTTCAACAAAACATTCTGAAAGGTTTTCAGAGGTGCTGGGAGGGAATGTAAGAAGGAACAGACTTGATTTTTATTTTATTTTTTTCATTCACAGTATAAGGCAACCTCTATATGGGAAAAGCCAAGGAAATAATGTGGTTCAGCGTATCAGGTTTCTTCACACTCTTAAGAAAACAACTTTTTATCATGATTCCACATGTCCTGTGAGATGTTCCTTTAATGGTTTGTGCATCACTAATAATTTTATGAACTGAGAAAAAATATGAAGTTCTTTTGTAAATCTCTTTGAGTCATGTCATCACACGTCAGACGGGTCAGGAAAATAAAGTGCAACAGACAAACATCCAGTTTTCACCGTTCGCAGGGTCCACAACAGATCTGTAACAATTCTGAAGAACTGAACAAAAAAAAAAACATTTCACATGCTGTGTCACTTGTTGCTGTGAAGAATTACGTGTAGCTGTGGTGTGATGGAGACCATTTAATGTCTGTTCACCTGACACCCGCCCAGTCTTTCTACCCGCCAGCCAGGAGATAAGTGTCTGGAAATGAAATGGGGTATTTGCAGGAATCCCGAGTAGAGTACAGTATGTCCTTTGATTGGTTTGAACGAATGGCTGGAAAACTGAAACACAGAGTGATTATGTCTTAACGTGGATCTGTTAAGTCCGTTTGTTACTGTGGATTTGGAGTGATATCCTCCGTCTGTCTCCTCATGTCACTGTTTGAGCTCTCCTCCACACACTGCCCTGCCCTAAGAGTACTGGCATCTCTAGCTGTATTTAAAAAAAATAAAACCAACAAAAAAAAAAGAATAAAGAAAAGTGAAAAAGAAAGCAGATTATGCAATTTCTACACTTGGAGATTTGTACATATGTACAGTTAATGTGTTTTATTTTGATTTTATATTGTTAGAGAAAGAGACAAGAGAGAAAACAATGAATTGTGAATTTTTCTGGGAATTGTAATTAAGTATTTTTCTCATTCTACCCCTTGCTTTCAATACTTATGTTTGAAAAGAGGATTAAATTGTGGACTGTAGCTTTCTTTTTTTATATGGGAGTCTTTTTTTATTTAATATTAAACAATTTACAGAAAATGTACTTTGTGTCGATTTCTCTTCTGAAACGGTTGTGAGGAGCTTCTCGTTGATAGGTATGTGAATTTACCTGTAACTCTCACATGTGGTTAAGAAGAACATATTGAACGTGAGCAAAACATTCTTGACTGTAACAACCACAAATACATTTATTATGAAGTGCTGGAATCTTTTTAAATTCACATTTTCTAATCCTATTGAGGATAGTCCTTTAATGCTGAGCTACAGTAATAACAGTTTACCGTAGACTCTGACTCTGTCACACTGCCAGAAGAACAACTAAGGGACAACTGCATGTTACTTTCTGAAAACAACAGGAACCCACAAAATCAGAATATCTTTTTAAAAAAAAAAAAACATTCAACTGTTTTCATTGAAATTGGATTAAAATTAGGGCTTTCATTAACTGGATAGCTTAAAAAATGTTCACAGATTTTATTCAAAAATTGAAAATTAGGTTACTGCTTTACCTGCTGATAAACCGGGATTTTAAGGATTTTGTAACATTGTAAGAGGAGACTTTTAAGAGGTAATATCTGGCAAAAAATGTGTATTTCTTGGTGCTGGTAAATATGTTTTTATTAAAAAACATATATGGGATTGTGCAGCCTTATCGTGGGTATTTGAACTCAATGAGTGATTATTAAAATGTGCATGGTAATGTTTTTGCTTTTTTCAGGGTTGACATTGTGCTGCATCATCCCAGAGTCATAAGACACTGTAATGCTCCACCAAGGTGAAGCTTGAACTCATCTGTCAATCAATAATCTCCACTGCATTCCCATAATGGTTTCCTAAGCCTTTCCTAGAAATACAGTCAGGCATCTGAGAGGGGCCAAAATATGGCTGTGATGATTAGTCACTGCATCAGCGGGGCCTGGCAACAGCTTTTTGCAGAAAGTAATGAATCCATCCGTCATGGCCCTGCTCGGATGTGACGCCGCAGCACGGGGCTCTGGTTTCCGCCCGCGTGTCTTGTGAGGATGCTGAGCTGTGGGTACCACTTTAAAGAGGCGGATGCAGACCACGCCCTTCCTCTGCCCGTCTGTAGAGGGCGCTGTGGCAGCTTTACCTCACTGCCCTTCCAGCAGCATCTCACCTTCACCCGGCCCAGACGCACATCCACCGCCGCACCCGACAGGGACAAGAAAAATAACACAGAAGAGAGAGAGAGAGAGAGAGCGAGCGAGCGTCAAATAAAACTACGAGAAGAACCGAGCAGAACACTGTCGCTGGTGTCAATGATGTAGGGAATCGTTTTGCGCTTTGACATCTAATTTAGCCCGCCTCACTGCGACAAGAAAACACCAGCCAGCTGCGCAGAAACAGATTGCAGCCTGTCTCAGCCCGTCAGGATAAAACCCGTCCAGCCTCTCCACAGTCCTCTCGACAGAGAAGAAGGACGTTTTGGACCGTCGCGTCAGGCCCCCGGTCGCCTCAGCAGCATCTCTCCCCTCAGCAGAAAGCAACAGCATCCTTCCTCCTCCTTGAATCTGCGCAATGGCCGATGTCCCAGCGGAGTGCAACATAAAAGTGCTGTGTCGCTTTCGGCCCCTGAACCAGTCGGAGATCGTGCGCGGGGACCTGTTTCTCCCCAAATTTCAAGGAGATGACACTGTCGTCGTCGGGGTAAGTGACTGGAGGCGCTTTGTTGTGCATCCAGGCCCCTCATCAATAAATCATGAGCTCGACCCAAACCCCTCTGTTTGGGTCGTGGATCGACAGGATTGACATGACGTGTTGAATCGGTGCAGCGCAGGGACATATCACACGTTTACCCCAGAGATCTGTTTTTTTTCTTCCCCCCCTTAACACGACAAAAACACAAATATATGTTATGTTGTTGAAATGCGCAAACTGGCCTGTAGCATCAGCTGACCAGGTCTGCACCGTGGAGCCTGAGTGAAAACCTATCCAGCCTGTATCAGTCACATCTGGCCCTCTTTGATAATCCTGATTCATAACACACGTCCCTCAAATGTGATTATTGAAAGGTTTTCATGTAAGCTATTTTCCACTTGATATTGATGGGTCCATCCATCCATTCATTCATTCAGTCTGTGTGTTTCAGCTAATTGGCCTAATTAATCTGCCCTTAATGCTGCCTGAAGGGGTGGCTTCATTACTCAGCACGTGCCAGTAACACATGCAGACACACACAGTATGTGGACCTGCTGGTGCAGAGGTGAAGTCCACAGATGATCCTTGTAGTAGGTTAGATGTTGGGTTTTGGAGATATGGCGGTCCATCTGATGATGCTGCATGTCTTGGTTACTTAAGATGAAGATTAGTTTATGTTCTCATGGGTGGAAACTCCAATTCTATGCCAATAAAACACAATTCGATCTCTTATTGCTACATGTTTAATAGCAGAATATCACACAATCTTTAATATGTGGTTTATGCTTCAGCCAGAGCCCTTGTATCAAATTCTTGTTAGTTTCTAAAACAAATATAATTATTTTGATTGCCATTTTTCTGCATTTGTTGGGCAGAAATCTGACTTCTTCACTTATTTCTAGAAAAATCTTGACTTGTTGATTAAGGAAATAAACTGACATAATCTCGGTACACTGGCAGAATTCACTTGTGTCACTTATTTTTTCAAATAAAGTTGAATAGATACAGTGTTTATTTACAGACACAATATGTCTTTGCTAAAGTTGAGATTTTGTTGCGTAGATGTCTTTCAGACTGGCGATTTGACCTTTGCCATGTGGTTCACATTTACATTTTAAAAAACCAGGGAGATGAATTTGAATTTCTCCCATTACAGGAAGCCAAAATAATTTCAAATTCCTCCTATGTTAAGGCCAAATAAAATGCCATAGGCTTTCAGTTTGATTTAATTAAATGATTGTCTCCACATCAGCCTTTAAAAAAAATTCAAATAACTATTCATATCAGCTGTGGCTCTCCAGAATACTAACACAATTTTTGAAATGTTGTTGGCATTTTTGCTCATATCTGTTGCTGGTTGCTCCTCATTAGATGTTGTTTGTCATGTATGAGGAAGAAACATTAATAGACAACATGAGGACTACATGGAAGGGAACAATAGGAACCACATTGGAACTTTCTTTGGTCGTAATGGAAACATCTCGACCCTCCTCTACCGTCTCAGCATGACGATGGACAGGAGAGTCAGAAAGTGATCTCTCTAATTGCTCACAGAGAAGATCAATAATCACTCACTGAGCTCATGCATCACTGACTGACCTGCTTTCTCTTGTCTCTGGCTCCACCGGTCTGTCTCTCTTTCTGTCCGACATTTTTTACGTTTTTTTGCCTCATTCACTCTCTCTCTGTCTGTCTCTCTCTCTCTCTCTCTCTCTCTCGCCCTTGTCTTCTCCTTTGCTCTTTCATCTGCATTTTTATGTCTCTTTCTGTGCCTCCTCCATCCCTTCCTCCCTCCCTCATCCTGGGACTGAGTGTCTCTCTGCTAAATCACTCCGTCATGGGGGCGGTCTGCAGATGAGTCAATTTGTTAATGACATTTAATACGGCTCGTGTGCTGGCAGCTCACGTTATTGTGTTGCATTGTGGCCTCTGTATCAGATGGGACGGTGACATTCAGGGGTTCAGTAGGCTGGTTTCTGCAGGGAGGATTTTCAGGGCTGAGTCACTCCTCTGTGTATCACACAAAGGTTGTTTGTCTTGTAGGAGGAGCTGATTTATTTTGAGGGACGACGTAAACAAAAATATACTCCTGTGGGTTCAATGCTTGAATGTGCCCCCAAAATGAAAGCAGACAATGTATAACTCAAAAGAAGGAGAAGAGTGTGTTGTTGTTGTCTTGTATTTTCTGCTGAGCTCTGCACTTGTGAGCAGTGTGTGGGAGCTTCAGCTTCCTGTAATGGCTGACCTACTTCCTTGTGGTGCGCACAAGTGATAAAATTAATCAGTTAGTCTCAGTGAAATTCGTTCTGAGAAATTAGAGAACCTCTTCTGTTCTCAGTGTATCTTCTTCAAAATAGTTTATTTAATTTTTTTTTTCTGAAAAGTCAAAACAAGTTCAGCACAACATTAGCTAGTGCTTAGCACCTAAGCTCAGAGTTCTTAGTAGCTTAGCAAATAGAAATACATTGCTATTCTGGGAAATATGCTAATTCACTTTCTTGGAGAGCTGCTGTACAATTAACATGAATATACAACCAGGAGACCGTTAGCTTAGCTTCATACAAAGACTGGAAACAGGAGAAAAAGCTAGCCCGGCTAAAGCTTAGGCTACAATGTGAGGTTGCCAGGCAGTTCAGTTGTTGCACAGATTTAACAAACAAGATTAAAATGTGTTAATTGATGAGCTTTAGAGGTGCTGGTTGGCAGATTTTGTTCCCACTGGAAAAAAACAGGCTAGCTGATTCTGCCTGTTTCCAGTCTTTGTGCTGAGCTAAGCTAACGGTCCCCAGGCCGTATATTCATGTTTATTATACAGCAGTTTTTAATAACTCTAATATACTATTATGGTTCCCAAAATGCCGATGTATTTCATTTACAAACATAAAAGGCTGATTGATATTTAGCAAAACGATTCCCCAGGAGTCTTGTTACATTGTCAAAGCCTCATGGGAGCCGTAGTTCATTAGTACTAACAAAATAATCATTCAAATTATATAATCCAGAAAAACAGTATTTATTTTATGACTAGAAAACTCCAGCAAATAAAAGTCTGATGTTAAAAACCTTCAACAAGAAAACCCACAGAGTTCGAGATACTAACAGAAAAGTAATAGAAGCTTGCTAGGACTGACAAGCTAGCTACACATGGGCTGCTGCAGAAAAGCTGCTAATAGCAGCTTAGTGGATACGTAGCTATAAAAGACAGTATGGATACTGTCTTTCATATGACTGTTAGATATAAAGCTAGTGATGAAAAAGAGCTGTTTTTTTTTTTTTTTTATAAATGACCTTGGTCTATTGTCTGAAGTTGCCAGGTCCTGGATGAAATATGGCTTTGAATGCACGGACAAAGAAACACTGCAGAGCTTTCTTACTCTCTGCTGATATCATCTATTGTGTACTTACTGTTGGCAAGATAAAAGCAGCATTATAAAACCATCTACACATGTAAGCAATTTAACCCGCATATCTGGATTTGAATGAATATATATGTCATCATGTCATGAACACATTTCTTTATATTAAAATGAGTTACTGCAGCTTGTGTTTTTTAACAGCAGCAGTATGATATGTTGACCCGTAACATTAATCTGTGTTTTACTGTGAGATATGACATTTAAAGGTTTAAGAATGACACACATGTTTTAATATTATACAGTAGCTTTCATTCAATCATGGTCAGGCCTGTGCAAGATAAGTCTTTTTCATGCGTCGAGGCACTGACCACATCACAGGGATGACGTCATTTCCCATAGCCTTGAAAGATGACTAGCTGCTACAACAAAGATTCAAGTGTTCCTTTAATCGTGTTTTAAGGACACTATTTGATCGATCTTCATTATTGTTTCTTAGTTGTTGGATTCCTGTCATGTAACAGCAAAACAAAGGCTACTTTCCGTAGCTGAATAAAACATTAAAGATTGAATACTACCCTTTAGAGTTATTTGACTGTTCTGAGATTAAACAGAAAAATCTGATCACAATTCAAAAAAGGAAAACACACTTACATCTTTTATATTTTTTATTAACTGTTTGTTGTTGTTCATTCTCTTCACAGGGGAAGTCCTTCTCCTTTGATCGAGTGTTTCCGACCAACACCACCCAGGAGCAGGTCTACAACACCTGCGCTAAGCAGATTGTCAAAGGTATGGATGATCTGACACAGTGAAAATATGTTTGATATTTAAAGTGTGTGTCCTGTTGTCTCATTGGTCCTTCTGTTCTTCTCATAGATGTGCTGTCTGGATATAATGGCACTATCTTCGCATATGGACAAACCTCCTCCGGGAAGACTCACACCATGGAGGTCAGTGCTTCAAGCAAAAAAGAAAATCAATTCCTCTCTTCAAGTTTCTCTTATTTGTCAATGGTTATTTTTTGCTCCGTTTATGACCACATACCATACATACAATACAAAAAGTAATAAGAAGCATTAAAAAATATATTTTGCTGACCTTGGTTCTACCAGGATAGCATTTTTCATTTTACTGTCCTTAGCTTCCATTTTAAGACATTTAATGTAATTAAAAGGTATTATTGCATGAAGTCTACATTAACCCCTTGACCCTGGATCACTATCACCATCTTACTCCTAATTATACCTTCTATCTGTGACTTCCTGCTTCAGGGCAAGCTGCACGATCCTCACCAGATGGGTATCATTCCTCGCATAGCCGAGGACATTTTCAACCACATCTTTGCCATGGATGAAAACCTGGAGTTCCACATCAAGGTACTGTGTTTGATGAGTCTTGTGTTGTGTTTTTCATGTTATGGTTTTAGTTTGGACACAACAATAAAAAACTGCACCTTTTCTTTTTTTTGTTTGATGAGAAACTTGGTTCCCAATTTTTTTTCCTTCTCCACAGGTTTCATACTTTGAAATCTACATGGATAAAATCCGTGACCTTCTGGATGGTTAGTGCTAATGAGTTCTTCCTGAATCACCTGCACCAGTATTTTGATTTGCCGAATTGTGAAATATAAATGAATTAAGCACCAGTATAACTACTGCATGACTTTGTTCTGAATACTTAACACTCGTCATTGGACATTTTCTCCGTTCTGCAGTGACAAAGACCAACCTATCTGTCCATGAGGACAAGAACAGGGTGCCATATGTCAAGGTTTGTGCTTTATATGTCATATATTTAGGTGAAAATTAGTATGTGTGCTGCATCAGATCCACAATATTAATTCTGTCTCTCTCTTGTTTCCTCCCGTGATTCAGGGATGCACTGAACGTTTTGTCTCCAGCCCCGATGAGGTCATGGACGTGATCGACGAAGGCAAATCCAACCGCCATGTTGCTGTGACCAGTGAGTCTTTATCTCAGAGTACTACAGCATTATTGCACCACACGATATACAGAATAGAAAAACAGCCTGAAAGTAAAATGTTTTTAGGTTTACATTTTTAGGTATCCATTTTGAGAATATTGTAAGTTCTCTTCTTCCTCTTCTTCCATATTAGAGTGTGAGGTCTCGTTTCCCTTCAGTGCCATCAGTTGCACTCACTGCTCGTTACTGATGCGTGATGTGACATCATGTAGCCTGTTATCGTGCCTTGTTATGTAATGTTCGTGTTGCGGCCCGCTGTAATTTTCAAGCTTCATTCATTCCCATGAAAAAAAATGAGATCCTGTCAGATGGAGTCCTCTATAATGTAAGTGGCAGTGACTGACAAAGCGGAGCAACGTCTCTGCCTGGAGCCATTTTCTCAATAAAATCATTCCTTGTAATAAAGAGAAACAGCCCTCGCTCTTTACTCCCTTAATAAACTGGTTTCAGACTGCAGTGTGCTGCAGCATTCAGTATTTTATCGTTGATGGATGTTACTTTCAGAATACGAGAAATAAAAGCTCTCTGATCCATATTTCCTGCACCTTGTTGTGGCCTCCATGCTGCTGAGTCACTCCTCTGTGGTCCAGTAACAATACATCCAGTAATAATATCTGACTAATGTCTCCAGTGCTGCAGGTTTGCAGGTCACAGTTGATGCTCCAGTATAATTTTATTCAACATTTAATTGCAGTGTAAAAAGCAGCTAAAAATTACTTGTGACCTAATTAGCAGATTTTTCTACATTACATCCATGAAAATGAGTAATCATTTTTCTTACTGTCAGTGGGATTTGCTCTAATGTGTGGGAGTTATACTGACAAAGAAGAAAGAAAAACAATGATTGTACCTCACTGACATAATTAATCACATTTCTGTTGAGCGAATAAGACTTTTAAAAGGAATCATTTTTAACAGACAGACTTCATGTTGCAGTGGAGACATTCTAAGGGTGTAAAGGAACTCCTTAAGCAACAAGCCAGCACAGCGTATTCATTTACTTTTCTGTGGTGGAGTCCTGTGCTGACTCACCGGGCTGAAGTCGACTGAAGTGAAGAGATCAGATGAGCTCTGGGATTCAGTGCTCAACAAAAAGACACCGGGACTGCTGCACCGTAATAAATCTCAACCTGTGCACTTCTCCTTTCTTCAGAGTTAATGCATTTTGTGCCTCAGTGCTCAGAATGTTCGTTCGTCCTCACATCAGACTCTCTGTGACGTTTGCAAGAAATCAGTGATGAGATTTAGCCCCTTTTCATCAAAGTGATGGACAGGAGTACAGTAGACCTGTGTACATACTGATTCTAGAGGATCCATTTGACTGACACTATCGAGGCATCACCCTGAATTAGCGATATATTGAAAAATCTGTTACAGTGCTAGAAACCAGTGTTGTATTAAGTATCAAATACTCATAGTTGAGTAAAAGTAAAGATATGGTGTTAAAATTTGACCTTGGTAAGAGTGAAAGTCACCCATACAAACAGTACCTGAGTAGAAATCTTAATGTATCTGATAATAATCGTGCCCAAGTAACAAGTAAAAGTAACTTATACATGCATTTGCATGTATATACCATATACTGTACACTATATTTTGACTGATTATCTGCCATGACTATTATTGGACCTGATATTCAGCATTTCTTTGATTAGAAACGTTTTTTTTTCCTGTAAAAACATATCTCGTTTGGTCATTTCTTTATTATTATTAATCACTAACACCACAGAAATCAACACAGAGTATCGTGGAGTCAATAGAGATTAACCAAATACTGTTAATGTGTTGTATTTCATCCATCATGTCACATCAGTAGGACATTTTGAGCTGCAGCTGCAGACATTTAATGGCCCGTACATTAACAGTCCTGCTCCTCAGCACGAGTCTTTAATCACTTTAAAAGGGAACCACTGCAGCGTCCGGATGGTGCTAATCTGAGGCAGAGAGGTGTATCACAGGTCAGAGTGATGCTCATATTTAAAATGGAGCATATTTAATACATCAACTGAAATGAAAAAGAAATGTAAAAATCCACCTTTATCACCAGAAATGAGGTGTTCTGTCAGATTAAAGACCACTAAAAGACAATGGCTTAATCTAAAAAGTCACTGTTTTCCAATGCTGTTCAAAATGTGTAAAAAATTGGTAATACTTGTGAACAGGAATAAAACAGGCCCCTCTGTGTGCAGTTATGAGTTGAGAAGGGCAAAAATGCTGAATCTTCATGATTCTTCATGTATATGCTAATAGATCTGATGGAAGACTATGTGCACCTTCAGGCTTCCAGTCCAAGACGTTATTACAGAAGGTGACGTCCTCTCAAAGCTTTTTGTGTCTTATGTAAGGTAGACAAAACTGAAATGTTTATCACTACTGATAATGAATGTTGTTGTTCAGCAGAGTTTCTATGAAATTATTTTTCTATGCAGACGCAGGCACTTACTCGGCTGCAGAGTGCTATTGCCTGTGAGAATTGGCCATTGTGTGTCTGTTAGGATGACAACTCAGACTGCTTGTCTGCCACTATAAAAGAACATCGGTGTAATAAATCATCCATTGATTGAGCTGATCTATGAGACAAATTAAACAGGTCTAGAAATCATACAAAATGTTTTAACAGTAACGCTATGAGAAGTCAAATCCGACAATGATCTAGCTTTGAACATAGACTGATGGATGGAAGCACAGTCTTCTCTGTTTCCCGTTTGATCCCTGCTGACTCACGGTGCTGCAGAGCGGTGTGCTGATAGCAGACTAATAGGCCGACACTCTGCAGATGCCGAGCTGATGCCCTCTGATATCATCTGCCGAGGAAACCTGAACTCACCGTCTGTGAGGAGGTGCGATGAACAGAGACATTTAGAGAAGTGCTGTTTGTTACCTGCACTCTGTAAAATGATGGTATTAGAGTTCAAATGCACAGATAAATGACCTCAAATGAATCTTCACGAGATAAAAGAAAGGGATGTAAATAATTAGATCAGATAGACTTTATTTATCACACAATGGGAAAATTCACATGTTAATAGTTTGCGTGTTTTGTAAAATGAGGCCTACAAACTTTTTAGGTTTTTTTGTTGTCGTTCATTGTGATTTCTGTTTTTGGAAGAAATTAAAAAAACATTTTTGATGGTTCTTAAAGGCTAAAGCTTGACTAGATGAATCAAAACAAAACACAAGATAACTGAAACTACTTTTAACACCAATTTAAGAAATGTGTATCTGTAAAGTTGTAAGACTGTAGGAAACCTCTTTTTCTGTTTGTCTCCCTAACCGATGTGTTGCACCTGTCTTTGTGCAGACATGAACGAGCACAGCTCTCGCAGCCACAGCATCTTCCTGATCAACATCAAGCAGGAGCATGTGGAGACCGAGCAGAAGCTTTGTGGAAAACTCTACCTGGTGGATCTGGCTGGCAGTGAGAAGGTAGGAGACACTCTGAGGGAAGGATTGTTAATACATAACAAACTTCCGACCTGCAAATACGCTGCTTGACATGACCTCACGATAATTGTTTCTTTGTGTTTTCTCAGCCGTTTGTCTCTCATGTCTGACTTCACTCACCCTGTCTCTCTCTTTGTTCCAGGTCAGTAAGACTGGAGCTGCTGGATCCGTCCTGGATGAAGCTAAAAACATCAACAAGTCTCTTTCTGCTCTGGGAAATGTCATCTCTGCCTTGGCTGAGGGCACGGTGAGCCAACTTGCCCTACTTCTCTAGTAGAGTAACAACTTAGCCTGTTTGCCTTTTTACAGTAAAATAGATCAGGAGAAATATAACCCTGGATTAAAGGTGCAGTGTGTAAGAATTTTAGTTGAAAACATTCAAAAAATGATTACGTTTATCGACAGAATGTAAAAAATTAGCGATTTGAAGGAGCTAGGTCAAAGGTCCTTTGCTAGTGGTGTGAACACAGACACTCACCTGGTGCTCCGAGCCAGTTTGGACTGCAGGCTGCACATTTCACTGAGCTAACTAGCAGTTTGTTTTGAGTATGAATTCAACAGGAATCCATTTCTTACATATTGCACCTTTAAAGTAAAACAGATCAGCCAATGGATATTAGATATTTACAAGTAAGAAGTAACCTTCCTCTCTCATTTCTTCCACTAATGTTCATTAACTTTTTGTCCTTCCTGACGACTTGTTAACGAGGTGCATCCGTCCCAGAAGCCGCACCCTTCTTTCCTTTCTGCCAACTCAGATGCCAAAACTTTCCACTGCCATTTATAAGATTACTCGGATGCGGCACAATCAATCTGTTACTCTTGACAGCAGTTCTGCTTTTTGTAAAACTCCAAAATCTAAAAAAAATTGAGAGGAATAAGTTTCTACAAGTACAAAACCAGGTCTAGATGAGTTTTTTTTTTTTCATTCTTTTGGGTCCAAGTAATCTCCTGATCGTGATCTTTTTTCTCTCTCCTCTGTTTTCCTTTTTAATGTCGCTCCTTTCTTCTCTCCTCGGTACTTTCCATATCTTCTCTCATCATCTTTCCTGCCTCCCCCTCCTCCTCTCTCTCCTCCTGCAGAAAAGTCACGTGCCGTACCGTGACAGCAAAATGACCCGCATCCTGCAGGACTCCCTCGGTGGGAATTGTCGCACCACAATGTTCATCTGCTGCTCTCCCTCCAGCTATAATGACGCTGAGACCAAGTCAACTCTGATGTTTGGACAACGGTAGAGAAATCCATGGATACAGTCAATGCTTCCACGAAAAGGAATTATGACAGTATTTGTTTGAGAGGTTAAATCGGTTAATTAGTTAGTTGACCGCCGTGACCTAAACCAAACACTTTTCCCCAAAAAATTAACTTGAATATATTGTACTCATTAAATATTCATTTTGAGAATATTATGTTCTTTGACCAGAACGGCATTAAACTGTTTTCGAGCCGGAAGGTTGGAGGAATATCTCAGGCATGATTATTATTCCTTCAGTAGTTCTTCACTTTTTTCAGCTAACCTTGGAACAATTGCACCAACATGGAGCTGAACTTTGTGCAAATAATCTCCTCGAAATGTAAACATAACATATTTCACATTCAAATATTTCTCTGTCTCCGTCCTCTGTCACAGTGCCAAGACCATCAGGAACACCGCCTCCGTCAACCTGGAGCTGACAGCCGAGCAGTGGAAGAGGAAGTACGAGAAGGAGAAGGAGAAGAACACGACGATGAAGGCCACCATCCAGAAGCTGGAGGCTGAGCTCAACCGCTGGAGAAACGGTGAGACTGAATAACTTTTAACTATTCTGTGCTGCTGTCATAAACAATACTGCATTATTCTCACGTGTTTGTTTATCCATCTTGCCTTCATCAGGAGAGGACGTGCCCGAGACCGAGCGCACCACTTCCGACGTGGTGACCCGTATCGAGTCCGTGGAGGAGCGCCCCATTTTGGACAACGACACCTCCTCCATTGTGGTCCGCATTTCCGAGGAGGAGCGGCAGAAGTATGAGGAGGAGATCCGCAAGCTGTACAAGCAGCTGGATGACAAGGTCCGAACACGAAAATACAAAGATACAGATTACAACAGACCCTTTTCATTAGTTTTCTATTTTGGCTGTACTCGAATTCCACCTGTGGATGGTGTAAATGCAGATGTTATTTTTTAGAATCAAAGAGATATACAGAAATTTCTTGTGTCTTTTCACACTGAAACCCAATGACAGATATATACATGGAAAACAATTATGGACAAATGAGTATAAGCCTAAGAAGTGCCTGTGTCACATATTTTCATAAACACGTTCGATTGAGTGAGTCTGGATGGAAGTGCGGCTGGTAGTGATGATAATATCATGTTTATGCAGGATGATGAGATCAACCTGCAGTGCCAGTTGGTGGAGAAACTGAAGCAGCAGATGCTGGACCAGGATGAGGTACACACATACACAAACGCACACTGAATGCACAAACAGACTTTGTTCGAGGGGATCTTTACAATTTCTGAAAAACTGAAGCTTAAAAACAATCGTCCTCATCCGTCTCCTCCCTCACTTTTCTCTCCAGCTCCTGGCCTCATCCAAAGGTGACGGAGACAAGGTCCAGGCTGAACTCGGCAGGTTGCAGGTGGAGAGCGACTGCGCCAAGGCCGAGGTGAAGGAGGTGCTGCAGGCTCTGGAGGAGCTGGCCATCAACTATGATCAGAAGAGCCAGGAGGTGGAGGAGAAAGGCCTGCAGAACCAGCTGCTTGCTGACCAGCTGTCCCAGAAAATGGTACGCTTGCAGAGGAATAGGGTTAATGTGAGATTGACAGAGGGAGAGATAAAATCAGTGACAGGAGGAGGAACAGAAGGACACACTTGCTCGCTCGCTGCACTACAGAGACAAGCACCTGCTGTAGGAGAGCAGCTTCCAATGGAAAATACTGTGGGAAGGTCCAACTTATCGCCTCTGCCAAGTGGGTTTTTTAGTCTCATGATGTTTAACGCGGTACATAAACATTTGAATGACTGGATAAAAAAAATTTGATTTGTGATATTGTGAATACTGTTTTCTTGTAGTTGGATGTTAATGTCTTCTCCTTGAGGCAACATTTAAACATAGTACTTGCAAGCAGTTTGCAATCATGTTTGAATGACAGGTGCACGCCGCTCTTCAGAGCAGTCCTGCAGAATTTGATGGCATTTCACTCACAGGTGTCATGAGTCGATTAAATCTTGCACAGTTCATCTTCGAATAAAGCTCCAACATTCCTGGACAGGCTTCATATATTCTCTTTAAGTACTTATACATGTGTGGATCTGTGTTTTCTGGTGGAGCTTCATTGATCCTTACTGCATCTCTCCTCCTGTATTGTTCTCTGTATCAGGCCAGTCTGATGGAGCTTGAGGCGGAGCTGTCTCGTATGCAGGAAGTGAGCGGTCAGCAGAGGAAACGCATCGCTGATGTCCTCAACGGTCTGATGAGGGACCTCAGCGAGTTCAGCACCATCGTGGGCAACGGGGAGATCAAGCTGGTGAGCTGGATCACAGTGTGAAAAGACAACAGATAATAAAGTGACTGGTCTTATTGAGTGTCCTGTTCTGTCCTCAGCCGGTGGAGATTAGTGGTGCGATCGAGGAGGAGTTCACCGTGGCCCGCCTCTACATCAGCAAGATCAAGTCGGAGGTGAAGAGCATGGTGAAGCGCTGCCGCCAGCTGGAGAACATGCAGCTGGAGTGCCACCGCAAGATGGAGGAGACCGGGAGGGAGCTCTCCTCCTGCCAGCTCCTCATCTCTCAGGTGAGCGGTCGAGGGACAGGGAGGGGAAGAGATTTAGTGTTGTAGTTTTGTCATCGCTGGGTTTTTATGTTGTTATTTTAATCTCTTGTGTGTGCATTTGTGTTGATACAGCATGAGGCTAAGATCCGCTCTCTGACGGAGTACATGCAGAGCGTGGAGCAGAAGAAGAGGCAGTTGGAGGAGAGCCACGATTCTCTGAGCGAGGAGCTGGCCAAGCTGCAAGACCAGGGTAACATGAACACACAGAAAGAATATTTATCAGGAATTTGCCTGAAGATTTAAGGTTGTAATTCTGTGGTGAATGCTTTCTATGTTTTTCAGATAACTCTATGCAGGAGGAGAAGGAGGGAGAGAAGGGTGAAACTGAGGATGGTAATGTGAAGGTAAGAAACATTGTAAGACAGCCTGAAGCCTGAGTAGATCTGTTGAGATTCTGACATGTGCATCCTTTCACCCCGGAACAGGATACAAGTAATGTACTTTTTGTTCAGATTTGACTCGTGTGACGTATCGTGACTTCCGTTGCTCCAGAGAATCATCTCGAACACATGATGCGCCCTTTTTTTGATTTAACTGACTTTGCTGTTTCCACTGCTGCAGCCGGCATCTCTGAAGAGATATTTGCTCTTTTCATTTCCAGAAGATTCGCCAGCAGGGGGATTCTCACCGTGGCCTCCATCACAAGCAGCTGGCCCGCCTCCGGGATGAGATCAATGAGAAGCAGAGGATCATTGATGAGCTCACTGAGTGCGTGACCATGTTAATTAGTTCCTTCTATTTACACAAACATGCTGCAGATGTCATCATCTCTTAATACTGCATGCATAGTTTACCAATTTTTATTTGTGAAATAAACAGGTTTGCTGTATATTTATTTAATCTAAACTTTCAAACATGCGCGTTGTTGTGTCACCTCTGCAGCCGTAACTCCAAGCTGGAGCTGGAGCTGGCTCAAGTTCGCGCTGACTTTGAACGCCTGAAGAGTCAGGACAGCACCAAGAGCGAGCGCCTGGAGGAGCTCTCGTAAGTGCTGGAGACACTCACACTTCACTACTCCATGTTGATTTAAAACAGTTCTGAATGTCAAGTACTGAATGTGTGGGAAGTAGATTACATTTGCTATGGCAGATGGTGGCAGTCAGCAGTTGGTGCTGCTGGTGATTATTGTTTAAGTTCAGTTCCCTTCTCTTAAAGGTGCACTACCTAGTTTTGGAAAACTAGATAGTGATAGTGAAATTTTAATCAGAGGAGACTTTTTTTGGAATAAACAAACTGTCATCACAGGACAACACAATTTCACACTGTTATGCTTAGTTTATATTTGCAGGATCCTTCTAAGAAGCCACTTTCTAGCTTCGATCAGCGTTCTGGGGACATGATTCCCTTCTGACAGCTCATTTATGTAGTTTATGAAATACTGCATATCAGAAAAATATTTTAGCATTCATGTTATTGCTTCATTAATCCTTATTAACATTGTAAATCCTCTGAAGTTGAAATTCTTTTTCAAAACGACATAGTGCACCAATAAATTCCAGCAGAGGGCGCTCTAAACAACATATAGATATATAGTGTTTTTATCATTTTATGGTTTTAATATTCATACTATATTTATTATTTATTATGCTTGTCTTATTCAATTAACTTTTGGGGGGCCGAGGGGTTTTAGTGTTTATTAATCTTTCAATCCACTTTTATTTTTAACTTCCTGCACTTTGTCAATCACATTTAGAGTATTCAATTGCATTTTATTTGTATTTGTCTGCAAGGTGTTTTATGCATAAAGTTTGATTGATTGACTGACTGAAGTAGCCTAAACAGAAATATGGCCTTGTTTGTAACAAAGATTTTGCTTTATCTGTCAGATTCCTGCACGAGCGCCACGAGCAGACTAAACAGGACTTGAAGGGTCTGGAGGAGACTGTCGTGAGTATTATACACAGCACTCAATGTCCACCTCTGTCCTCTCTGAAACATTGTCCCCTGCTGTGTCTCTCTGCTTTCCTTCCTTCTGTATAACCTTTCTGTTACATCACAGTGTCCAGAGTTGTCTTCTTAACCTCCTCTCCATCTGTGTGTCCTCCAGGCCCGCGAACTCCAGACCCTCCACAACCTGCGCAAGCTGTTCGTTCAAGACCTCACGTCGCGGGTTAAAAAAGTAAGCAGCTCAAAGACGACGAGAGAAAGCAGTAACTTAAGATTTTTTTAATCATGCCAAGGCGGTGTTAAGAACTCTGTGACCTGAATACCACCTGATAAAAGCAGCATCATCCTCCATCCCTCTAATCCTCTTCACTCTTTGATATCGCGGATGCGACACAAGAAATACAGTTTTTGTGAGGACCAGTAGATTAAAGAGCAGACAGGAAGCTCTGACAACAATAACAACTCTGCTGTTGATGTTTTTGGAATAAAATGTTTGGCACATTTTATTTATTGTATCTATACTGTATTGACAACATAGAGGTGTAAGGTCTTGTCCCACAATGGAAGGTCTTCTCATGGTAATCACTTTTGACAGCCCCCATCAGATGTCACCTCATTTTCTGCCAGTCAACAATTGAAAACATCCTCTCCTACCTTTCTTTGTGATTATTGTCTCATCTTCCTGCTTCGTCTTCCTCTCTGCAGAGTTCCGAAATGGAACCTGATGATAGCGGGGGGTCTTGCACCCAGAAGCAGAAGATTTCCTTTCTTGAGAATAACCTGGACCAACTTACAAAGGTTCACAAACAGGTGAGAAACGCACACAACGGACGAGAGGAACTGTAACCTTGAGTGACGTAAACAGTCTGTAGTTTTGGCCAGTTTCATCCCAGGAGATACAGCCATTTTGGGAAGTAATTTGCCTGCCACGTGCACAACTTTAAACATCTTCTGCCATTTTATACACACTTTAAGTAATTACAGCAAGCTTGAAGCCTACAATCTTTATGTGACATAAGTAAATTATTCAGTTTTTGGCCCTAGATGTCATCTTCTTTGTGACCTGTGGAGGTGAAGAGCAAGTTGGAAATGACAAATAAATTATATTGTGTCATACACTGTAACTGAGCATTTTTCAGACATCTATTCCTGTTAGATTAGTTTAAATTCAACTGAAGTGTCTGTGTTTTACTTGGCTGCACATTCTCCCTCTTCTCTCTGTTTTTCTCTCATAAACATCCCATTTTGCTCCACTGTGTCATCCCTCTCTCCCTTCCCCTCCAGCTGGTTCGTGACAATGCAGATCTGCGTTGTGAGCTTCCAAAGCTGGAGAAACGTCTTAGGTCTACTGCTGAGAGAGTTAAGGCCCTGGAGACTGCACTGAGGGATGCCAAGGAGGGCGCCATGATGGACCGTCGGCGCTACCAGCAGGAGGTCGACCGCATCAAGGACGCCATGAGGGCAAAGAGCGCGTTGAGGCGCCCCCATGCAGCACAGATTGGTACTGTGATTCTCTTAAGTGAAATGTCTGAAATCCACGCCAATTCTGACCTGACTTGCTTTTATTTAACCTATGTGTTCTGCAGTAACAGTGGTCCAGTTTCATAATAGTTGGACGCTAAACCTGACATTGCTTTATCATCCCGACAGCCAAGCCAGTGAGACCGAAGCAGCTGCCCGTGTGCTCTCCCACCAACCCGTTCTACACTTACATCCGTGCCACCGAACAGGCCAACACATACAGCAACGCCCTCTTCCAGGGCAACGTAACACAGCCCACCTCCATCAACAGCAACCCCAACTCCGTCCAGAGCAACACGTGAGTTAAAATCCTTACTTCCACTTTATCCAGCCAGTCGATGCAAGGTTTAAAGTCAGGTTTGTAGATAATGACAATTTTGAGTCTGAATTGCTTTGCCACCGTGTTCCTTTCCTCACTGTCTACCTCTTGATTTTTCAAATTACTGGATGACTCTACATCACTTGTAAAGTCACATACTGCACTCGTATCATCTGACTGTGTTTGTTTTCCTGTGTGGTGTTTAACAGAGTTTCCACAGCATTGGGTTACAGAGCAGGCAGATATAATGGAGACATACTGGAGTCCTTCCCACTCAACATTGACAACGGTGAGTACAAGAGCACACACACACACACACACACACACACGCTTGTGTACAAACTACTGTTCACATGTGTACATGTGCATACAGATGTTGATGTTTATTGTGAAGAGCCCAGCGTTCATTGTTTTATATCGATGCATGAAATCAAACTGTTGTTTTGTGTCCAACAGGTAACAGCATCAGTGAAACGAGAGACATCAATGACAACAGGTGAGGATAACACCCAAATTTGTGCCGGAGCCTTTGAATTTAGATGAAATGAAAACTCAAAGTTCTTGTCAGTTTGATCTCCCACGGTTGATGGCACTGTTTTAACTGCGGTCCAGTCGAAGTGACGCAGAGCACATGGTTTTGATTGTTGTGTGCTGAGTGTTGTGTTTGTGTGTCTGCACTAACAGGAGTGAGGTTCACTGTGGCGGCGAGGTGGATGATTCAAACAGGCACTACATCATTCAGCAGGAGACCGCTGCGAGTTAATGCCATGGTAAATTAACAAAGTACACTGAGTCACACACACACACACGCACCTTAAAGTCTTATCTACAGTGCAATAGCTTAGACTGTACAATTGGTTTTGCACATTGACTGCAAAGCATCATTATTTAGCTGCATTTTCTATACTAGATCCTTTTAGATTGATTTCTCTCATTCAGGTTGTTTCAGTACATTATGAAAATCAGCTGACATGATCTGAAGCTTTAGATGGGTCATCCATCACTGAACAACTATTCTTACTGTATGTTTTCGATGTCGTAGTTCGATTATTGTTGCACAGCAATGCAATTGTGAGTGAGGACTCTTTTCTCTCTTGGTGCGTTCATGGACGCTCTGCACCCAAACAACACCATTGTTCGTTAAACATATTACATATACATGAAAAAAAAAAGTATCCTATTGTTTTATGAATGTCATTTTTGATCGCCATAACTCCTTAAAGCATTTTTTTTTTTTTAAACAAATCCCAGTATTTATACTCAGATGTGCAACACCAGGGAGATGTTGGGGAAAATATGTGAAAACGTTCCTTGCAACTGAAGTGTTAACTCAAATTTGAAAACCACAAATAAAGTCATAAAGTAGATTAATTGTTTGCCATGATTGGTTAGGTAAAAGAATTTACTATCCTAAAACACTGCTGTGACAGTGATGGCAATAAATGCAAAGTGTATTTGAATAAGATTATTATAAAAAGCAAAAACATTGGTATAGTGCTTTGATAAGAAAGGCTAGACAATCGATTTTTAATCATTTATTAGAAGAGTTGACAGATTTCTGTGTTCCTCCAAACAGTAACTTCCATTTCTTCTCTCTCTCCAGAAGACGACCAAACACTGTACCTGACCTGTCCAAGGACCCTCTCCTCCCATCTGCATGCAGCCTGTCTCCCCGTCCGTCCACTGCATCACTCATGAAGATGATGATGAGGATCAGTAGCCCCTGTAGTCTTCTAACTAGATGAAGCCCCTCCTGCTCCCATGGTGACCACTCTGACCCTCAGGTCTGGGGTCCAGTCTCCTCCGGTTCAGTCAGCACAGGAAGACAGTTCAATCAGACATACTGGTTTTGTTTTTTTTAAAGAACTTTTACTTATCAACACATAGATGCTTATTACCTCCTGAGGTGTCTGAACTGAAACTGGACTCCATCCCTGATTCCACATGTTGTAAATAATAGTGCTGTATACTCCAGTAGAGGTTTTTGACCAGCAACTGTTTGTGTTAACGCACAGCCTCCACCATCCCCCCTGCTCACACATCTTCTTAAGGGCATCATGTACAAGACATACTGTAGGCAGACGTGACCTTTTTCTCTGTCGTAAATAAGAGTATAGTGTGTAACGCCAGCTTGTAACAGAAGACCCACACTCTGCATGCATGTCGCTTAGCAGGTTAGCTTTCAAATCTTTGCATGTGTCCTGATTCCAGTCAGGAGCTGGTATGCTGCGAGTGAAGCGTCGGCTGATTGACTTCGACAGATGTCTTGCACACAAGCAAACACACACACACACACACACACACACACACACATACACAGACAGATAGAGAGGTTTCTTTTAATCCTGAACCTGGTCTCAGTGCTCAAGAGGACATAAGATGGAACATGCATCTGGGAAAAGTAGTTGTGAATTTAAATCTGCATCGAGGAAACATTTTCTAATTGCTTTGGTACTGTGATGTTGCCGCTGTATGATGCCATTGTACATTTCAGGTAATTCTGCCCACCTCCATTTAATGTGGCTCCCTCCCACACCTTGTGAGTCTTCATACTGAGCCTTAACAAGAGCTGATTTCTCGTGATCAAACTAACACGGCGTCACATATATACATTTGTAATTACTACCTCTAGAGCAGCTCATTATATCCGAGTATACAAAGACATTCTCTTTTTAAATGCTGATTGCGAGCTGAACTTAGAGTTTCTAGAGAAAGTTGCAACTTTAGTACACCAATAACTGTAGGTGGATTTGAATAGTCTTATAAGAGCAGTAGTTACGATCTCATAAAGTTCATTCATACACAGCTTCCTTCTCCAACATGTGACAGGATCAGAGCTGGGCTGAAAATGTTCTCGCACAACTTTTGTAGTGCAGCAGACGGCCAGAAGGTTTTAAAAGTTTAAAAGTGCGTGAAGCGCTTTTCAGTTTTGGACCCATAAGGCTGAAATTATGATGCCTGAAACCCTCAACTTTAGTGTAAAGATACACTATCGACTTACCTCCCCTGTCTCATCAAAATTCTGATTGGGAAACAGAAGTGAAGTAACACCTCAAATCAGTGCTTTTAAATCAGGGCCGTGAAAAGTCCAGTGATTAGGGAGTGTCTGCAAACCAGTCTCCAGCTGAGCAGCCACCAGTCTGGGGTGACAGAAGCTTGCTGTCTGTAGCTTGTTGTCAGGCCGTGCTGTAACTCTTCTTGACCAATCCTGACCAGCCAATCAGGATAGAAGAAAGCAGCACGCCTTAGGTGGACGATCCAGAGATGGATGGACTGAGCTGAGTCACTGAATTAAAGGACAGATTAGATTGTTCTCTTTTGTGTGAGAGAAAGAGTTCATTTTGATTTCTATTTGGCTTTTATGTTTAAGCTGTGACCAGACATTTTTGATCAGAAGTTGACTCTGATCTGATTATTCAGGGTTTGATTATGAATCTATAATTATTTAGTTGCCAAAATCTTTAATCCAGTGTAGTATAACCATGAATGGACTTGTCCTACATGTAAATTAGCCCCAGCAGGTCATTCCCAGTCATCTGATCCTTAACAGCCTCATTCATCATTACATCACCGCTCTGGCTCATGCTCTTACCGGCATTAACAACATCTCAGGGCTTCACATACACAATCACAGCCACTGTGGGCCACCACCGCCACCGTCTTCCTCATCAAAACAAGATGATTGCTGATGAACAATCAGGTCAGTGCGTGTTCTTCAAGGCTTAGCAGATGAAGAGGATGATAAAAACTAATATTAAGCAAGTAACATCATTTTATACATAGTATATATCATCCCCATTCTTGCGTATGACATGTAAAATGAAAAAAAAATAAATCCCTCAGCTGCTCCTGGTCAGACCCTACTGTATGTGTCCAAGCAGTCCCTCTATTTGACATCATGTTTCAAGTATAATCAACAAATCTGAAAGAGGGGAAATGTGTAATATTACGTCACCTGCTGTTCCACTGTCTGATTTTGACATATCTAAAATACATGTGCTATATATTGTTAATCTTGTAAGTAAAATAGCGTGCCATGACATAGTTAAATGCAAAATAATGGCACATGCTAACTTTGTTCAGAGAAATGTTTGTTTTATTTATTTCTGTATGCCTATACTGTAGCGTCAACATGATTATGTGAAGAATCACCGTGCATAATTTCTGTATATATAGACTCATCACTATGCTGTATTGTATGTGGACCATTGTGTTGTAGTAAAAAGTTCAATAAACTTGTAGAAAGGAGTTTGCAAATGGGAATCATTTGAGTTCAGAGGATGGTTTGTATGTCATGAAGGATGTGTTAGTATAAGAGAGAGAAGAGAGCAAGAGGCTGTCAGCTGAAAATGACCCCATCTAGTGGATGGATAGAAACATCTATTTACAGAGATTTAATTGGATAAAAAAAGCAGGGCTGTGCAGTTAATAGAAATATTATTGAAATCGCAATATGGCAAAGTGCAATATTTAATTTGCAGAAGCTGCAATATTAGCTGCATTATAATGAAGTACTATAACGATGCAGAGATGCCCTGGCTGACAAATGTTTGGAAAAGACACATCATCATGATTTTTTTCCATGAAAATGACAATTGTGATGCAAAAATGATCATTCCAACTAATTGTAAAATATATCTCAATCTTAATCATCAGTCTCAAAGGAGTGACTCTATCCGTTGACTGTCCCTTCTTCTTTTAGCGTGTTTAAAGAGAGACAGCTGCCTTCAGTTCAGACAACATGAAATAAACGACTACAGAAACACTGCATCCATTTAAGGAAAATGTCCCCTTGTGTGCCATTTTTAGTTTTTCACCCAGTTTAGATTCTCCAGTTTATTCCACATGTTGGTTTTCCAGCTCCGACTCCACCGAAAATAAGATTTCCATCAGTGACTGCTGCTGAGCTGCGTGTGTGTTGGGAGTGCTCTGATGTTATTTCAACCTCCGACCTAAACAGGAAATGAATTTTCAAACTATGTTGTGAGAGGAAACTTTGGCAAAAATGATGACGAGAACAAAAGAGTACAGATGCTGTATCTCATTCAATTTGCCCAGTGAAACCACACATACTGTATATAAGTCAGATTGATGACATCATGGTGTACAGGGAACAAGACACCTCTTTAACGACTCTTTATGTAATCACAACAGTAGCTTACTGTTTGTCTTGGTTTACTTGTGTACATGGTGGAAATTATTACAATAAACTAGGTGCAGACATTTTACTGTATCTTTTAAATGAATAGGCAGTTGAGACATGACATGAAATGAAGAGTTGTAATTTTCAACCCAGAGAGTCTGAGAATGTTACATGAAAATCACTGTGCTGTTGTGTTTTGATCGATATATATATTAATGTTAATTATTGCCTGTATGAACCTTGTCATCGCCCACGTTTGTGAAATTCTGTTGAAGTGATGAAACTCTGTGATGAACTTCCTCTGGGCCCTCTCACATTATAATAAGCCGCTTTTCATCGTTCCCACGAGAAAGGAAGCAGTGATGTAAACAGCAGTGGCATGTCAAGCATCATCATACTGTAGTTTGTGTGTGTGTGTGTGTGTGTGTGTGTGTGTGTGTGTGTGTGTGTGTGTGTAAAACTTTGCCCTGTACTGCTCCCTTTTTTGCACATGAACAAGAGAAACTGTGAGGCATC
>OMLP01015431.1:0-17011 GCA_900302685.1 Spondyliosoma cantharus | reverse complement strand
TTTCGGTCATGACCCGAAGTTCATGGCCATAGGTGAGGGTAGGAATGTAGATTGACCAGTAAATCGAGAGCTTCGCCTTTCGGCTCAGCTCTCTCTTCACCACGACAGACCAATACAATGACGGCATGACTGCGGCCGCAGCACCGATCCGCTTGTCAATCTCACGCTCCATCCTTCCCTCACTCGTGAACAAAGACCCCAAGATACTTGAACTCCTCCACTTGAGGCAGGAACTCTCCCCCAATCTGGAGGGAGCAAACCACCTTTTTCCGGTTGAGAACCATGGCCTCAGACTTTGAGGTGCTGATTCTCATCCCAGCTGCGTCACACTCGGCTGCAAACTGCCCCAGTACATGCTGGAGGTCCTGGCTCGCAGGAGCCAACAAGACAACATCGTCTGCGAAAAGCAGAGATGAAATCCAGTGGCTCATCATAACTCTTGAAAATTTGAATTTCTATTTCATAATTTTTACTTTCTATCTAATAATAATGACATTTTTAATTTCATCTTTGATGTCATGATGATGGCTTTTTCTCCCATAATTATGACCTAACATGGATATATTTTTTTCCTTCAAGCTTAGTTTTAATCATATTCTTTTCTTTAACTGCAGGAAATGGGCTTCCACATTTATCACCGCAAACTTCATGCAAAGCCTGACACGAGACACTCTGTTTAGACGGTCTAGTACGTTTAGGGCGTGTCCAAATCCATTTTGCTAGTTAAATGTCAGATAATCTGGGCACAAAGAGGCTCAAAGAGATGTTATTCAGGCTCTAGATTAGTCACGAGTGTGTTTGAACAGAACATAAATCAAACCAATCAGAGTGTCGTCTCCCATTCCCGTTCAGAGCCAGGTGCTCCAGAACCTGACACATATTAAACAGTGGCACTCGTCTTGGCGGAGGGAAAGGGATCTGATCCTCGGCTGCTGGACCCCCTGCCCCACCATTTCAAAGTCAGCTGTCCCATCAACAACTCTGTTTGACTGCGTATGAAAAAATAAACTGATATTAAACTGAGGAGGATGAGGAGCACTGCAGCATCCCTCCGTCACTCTGACAGTCCTCCACAGTAGCTCCCAACATTCTATCACATACACACTACTGTACTGCAAAAATCTGAGACTGGCTCAAAATTGATGAAAAATACATTTCTGATTGTATAAAAAGTATGAATGATATGAACTGAGTTTCTCCTGACCAGTGGTGTGCACAGACTTTTTGAAGGGCAGGGGCGAAAAGAAAAAAAAATTGGGCCCCCCAATACACAAATCTACAAATGTTTATTTTGTTCACGTTGTGCAAATATTCAAATGCAAGTGTACAATTTCTTTCACAAAACCTTGTTTTGTAAATCTTTTTTAATTAATTAGTAAATATGTGCAACATTTTCTCTCCACATTTTTTTTTCTATTGTTATCAATCTTATAAAACATGTATTCTTAATGTAGTGCGATTGCACATGTATGTGAACCTCTTTCTTTGCAAGGATGTGGAAAAAAATTAAAGATGTATGAAATAAAAATCTTTTTATTTTGTAATAGTTTGAAATCAGTAATGCTGGCTCTATTTTGTTCTATTAAGCTGAAATAGAACTTATACAGTATACTTATAATAGTATATGATGACCTTAAGTGTTTCATGGCTTGAATTTGAGTTTTTTTTTCCATTTTCTTCACTGTTTTTGAATGTCCAGCCCCCCTGCAGTCCTTTTCACTGTTGACTTTTCTGTTGGCCCAACCAGTATTAATAGGGGTTTCATTTCATATTCATTATTCATTGGATGATTCAGCATCTTACAATTTATATCCAATGCCAACATTTAGTGCCAATGCAGGTAGTTGTGTACCCTTTATGTAGCACAGTCTTGCAGAAAACACAGATTTGCATCCTTTCAAAGCAGTTAATAATTGCTATTTTTTAAAACAACAACCAAACTCTAACTTAAAGGAGCGCTGCAGATTTCATTGTAGACAAGCAACATCATTTCAGTAATATCAATCGATATATCCTTCCTCCTAAAGCATGAGCAAAGCCAAATTTATATGTTTATTTGAATCCTGCATTGTTCATATTGTTTCAAAGCTAACCTTTTCTGCCTGACTGGCTTATTGCTATTCAAGAGTTCCTATTATGCTAATTTTCAGGCTAATTCTTTTATTTGGGGTTCCTAGTAGAATAGGTTTACATACTTTAATCTACAAACGAAACACATTAGTTTAGTTTTCTCACATGGTGCAATGCGGCAGCAGCCCTTTTCACACTGTGTCTTGAACAGTCTGTTTCAGCTACAGAGTGAGACATCTTGTCTTTGTTCAATCTTTGGTGAGAGTTGCAGGCGTGCATTACTTAATGGCAAGAATGTAGCCAATCAGAGGCAGAGTAGGGCGGGTCATATTGAGCAAGGTAGTGTGATCCAAAATAATGCCGCTCCAGCTGGTAACCATGGCTGGTTACAAGAAGTTTAGAGTTGCAAGATATTATTTCGTAGCTATCTTTTATTTCAAATGTAATGTTTTAACTCTGCAATTCTCTACATCACAGTAGCAACTGTATGTCTGCTGACTGACTGGATTGTGTATTTTTTATAACATATATAGATATATATATTCATATAACATCTGTTATATAGTGACGCACATAAGTTAAGAAAGTAAAGGATCAGCCGTTTTAGGCAGTACAGGAGAAGTGTTTTCTGTGGGAGAGAGTAACTCCCTTTGGTGTGGACTATGGGCTTTTTCACTTTGCAGAGCTTTTACATGATGCACAAAAATGCTACATAACACAAAATACCTCTTTAAAGCTGCTGTAAGCATTGCCATTGTTTTAGTTAACATCTGTTTTGTAATTAGCAGTACCCTGTCTATGTCGGCACACTTTCACGACTCCTTTCTTTTTTAGAGGCTGCTCTCTTTTCCTCTTTCTTTCCCTCCTCAAGCAGAATAAGCCGTCACCTGTAGCACTGGAATTGCCTCTTTATGGAGTTCTCTGTCCTGATTGGATAAAGTGGGCGGAGATACCAGAAAATTACCTCTCTCTTTATCTGCATGAGCAGGGGGAGGGGAGACATGGGTTACTGACCAAGCACCCGATTATAGTGAGTAGCCATTAAACACTTTTTCTAATATTAAAAAAAACATCACTGACAGCAGCTTGAAAATGTTATTGGCATCAAATTAAAATCGCACAGTGATCAGTCATTGCTGACATTGATATCCTCGAATACCACGTTAACTTTATGTTCTGAGCAAACTAGCAGCTGCTAATCAAAGTTACACAATGTTGCCAAGCAAACTGACTTTTGCATTTGACCATTTCTTTTCCAAATATAGCTATATCACTACCTTGAATGCATGCTTATCAAGTAACACACATACACCAGTATGCCTCCGTATAGCTGAGCTATTGCTGCAATACAAACATACACAAAAATCTAAATGAAAAGACAACAGAATCATACCTACTTCTCTCGCTATTTAGCTGGCTTTAAATGAGGTTTAATGTTTAGACAGTTACTCTTGACTGTCCCTCAATATTCCAACATTGTCACCACAGCCCCAGTGGGAGAAGCCACTAGTGATGCATGGATCGGATTTGATGTCAAATGAATTTGCATCAAAATAAAAGGAAACCATCCTCCATCCACCTAAAATAATTATTTTCTGAATGTTTGAGACACACATCCATGTGAACTTTTCACTCCACCTCTACTGGTCACTGTACCAGAACTCCTTATGCAGGATAACTATAGTAAAGATGAAAAGACAGAGGAAACTCTGCAGAGGAGACAGGATCAAACTTTTAGCTTCTGAAATACATTTTTTAATATATTTTGTAACTATCTGCAACAGATAATTGAAAATTGTCCCTACTTGAAAGTCAGTGTGTAGAGATGTTACAGTAGGCATGGTATGAACATGAACTCTTCAAGCTCTATATTCAATCAATCAATCAATCAATCAACCTCAATGTTTATTTGTATATCTCCAATTCACAACAAAAGTCATCTCATGAGACTTTCCAAGCAGGTCTAAACTATATTCCTTGATTAATTATTTACAGAGACCCAGCATTCCCCCAGCATTCCTGAGTAAACTCTTGGCGAAAGTGCCGAGAAAAAACTGCCTTCACACAACTACCTGTATCACTTGCCTTGGAGGAGAGAACATTACCTAGAATTGTGTGGCATTTGTAAATTTCACAACCACATTCTAAAGGGGCCCATCTTATTATAAGAGACTACTGCACTGACCAATTTTCCAATATGTAGAATTTTCTCAAAAGAAAATTAAAAAAACAAAAAGCATATGTGGTCCAGACCTATCATGCAAGTCATGCACAGATCATATGCCTTTCTCCACAGAGGAAAAAAACCTCATGAATGAATTTGTATCTGATGAGACAATAATTCACTAAAATAAAATACTAACTAAAATAGATTTAATGCACAATTAATAATCAGTTTGCAAGATCATCATCATAATGACTTGCTATATCACTGATTGCGTAGGGCCATACATTGGGGAGACAAAACAACCTCTCCAAAAGTGGATGGCTCAACACAGGAGGGCCAACTCCTCAGGTCAAGGCTCTGCTATCCAGGTACATCTTAAGTAGAAAAATCTTTCCTTTGAGGACAACAATGTAAACATCTTAGCCATCTGTCATCATGTTGGTTATGTCAAAGTGCAGGGCTGTTCTAATCACATGTCGCTGACAGCTGTATTATTAAATATGTTCTTCAAGGCCTTTAGTAGGACATCTGATGCTATTACATTTGCTATCTTTTTGTTTGTTTATCGCTGACAGCAGAACTTGAAACTCAAAATTCTTTCATAATTATTGGTAACTTATTTGTGTCTGAAATCATCTTACATATGGAGTGAAAGAGCTCTTTATGCTAATTTTAGGGATTTTGATCATGCTAGCCATGAATCCTCACAAATTCAGACCTCCTTAAGAATAGGTGGCATTGATTAGGTGATTTATTATAAGTTTGTCAATTGAAGAGAGTTTAGCGAATCTGATTTAGAACATTTAAAATGGTTTAGAATGAGTAGCCCAGTCACCAGTATAAAATGTTAGCAGTTAATGTTTTCTGCAAACCATAAGTACACAATGTGCATATGCCATAGGCTTCGTTCGATTTTGACATTTGCAAGATACACGTGATATCACGTTCACAGTGCATGTTTATTACCTTGACTTTCACTTTGGGAGATGGAGGAGATGATGGTTGAGTTACGAGTGACTAGTTTGCGAAGCCAGTGACTGCAGTCCAAGTCTGAGTTCCGAAATTTGTAACTGTGGATCCACTGGATACTTTTGACAAGTGGCCACTGTGTTTCAACATTTGTAAGTGTGAGACCTCTGGACAATTTCAGCCATGTTTGTGGTGACCAAAACAGTCATTTTTAATCAAAAAATTGCCCTAACCAGGTTTTTGTTTCCATAACTAACAAGAGCATAAGCATAATGTTGTAATACTGCATGAGAACAAAATGGAAAACTTAACCTAAAGAAAACATAAAGAAACACAGTTTTAACTTATTTTTGGTTAGGCAGAAACATACTTTGCTAACATTTATTCTGGCAATTGGGTTGATACAACAATATAAAGATGTTCTCCCATGAGACAGATTGAGCCCTCACTAGCTTCCCACCAACAAAGAAATATTGTTGAACCGCATGACGAGGCACTATATGTACTGGCAAATAAGAACATTGCCTGTACACCAAATGTTTTGGTACTTTGTTGTTAGCAGGTTACTGGTGGCAAGCATTTTCCCACTGTGCAATTGAAATAGTCAGTTGGTTATTGATCATCTATCCATGCTGCTGATTAAGAAAGCACTATATGCCCACACTAAGGAAATGTTTGGAAACTGACGCCCCACACATCACCATCACCTTAGATTAGCTAATATCCAGATTCAGTGTAATAAATTAAAGTGATGTGACAACAACCGAAACGTCATGATGGTGAGCTGCTGGCAGACAGACAGTAATAATGGGTTGCTTTTCCCTGAGGCGGAGGAATGGAGGGGGCATCAATTAGCCTCCAGCTAGCTCTGACCTTGAAATGGAGCTCAGGCAGAAAACAGGAAGTCTTCCTATACCACAGCTTGGAGTGTCAGTTTGTGTCCTGCATCATTTCTCGGTTTTCAATTTTTCATGACTGGAATTGTACATCCACACAATTTTGGGATCCTCCATATTGTATGCTCCATACCACCTAATCATTCAAAGCACCATAGCATAGTGTGCCTATATTACTGATATAACCTAAAGGGTCATCAATACTTAGACAAGAGACTGAATGTTAGAAATTAATCATTCACTCTCTGTAGGGTTAAAGTAGGCTTGAATAGAACAGCTGATTTCTACACCTGTGTAGGGATATTTTAGAGGCTTAGTCATGGGCCTCTATGCTAGACACTGCAAGTCACAACGTGTCTGCTTTCAGGCGAAGTCCTCACAGCAGACAGTTTCTGGCACAGTTGATGGAACATAGCATTCATAAAATCAATGATAAAGAATGAAAAAACATTTGAATAATTTTAATAAAAACACTTAGCTTATCTTTGCAAAGAAGATAATGACAGGTTTCCTGCTCATAATTACATCCTAAATCATGGTGTTAGAGGTCAGTTTTTGAACAAAGGACATCTCATATGAAAAGAGAGCCCAATTTCAATGGTTTTCTGAACAAGTGTTGTGTACTTACAGACTGTTGGGATGATTATGTTGTTTAATTCCTGTGTTGTCTGAGGGTGGGGAGTCTGCTTTGAGACGTTGGGACGTTCAGCGTTGTATTTCAGTGTGACAGAAGAATCAGACTGAGTCACTCGGGGAGACTGAAGCACGTACGGCCCTTGTGTAGATTTCTCTTCCACTAACACATTAGGAAGTCCTGGGGTAATGGCGGTGGTCAAGGAGACTGTAGCCGGAGATGAATGAGGAATCGACACAGTTAGTCCCAATGTGGGGTCAACTGATATGATAATTGGGTCCTGTCCGATGCGTTTAGGATCTAAGTGTGTGGGTGGTTCGTACTCAAAGATCTTATCCACAAAGACCCATTTGAGGCCAGCTGTGCAGAGGGCTAAGCTAAGCAGACAGGCCAGGATGGGTAGAATGCAGATTTTCTCAGAGTGCAGGCAATTGTTAATCTGTTCTATTTCTATGCACACACAGCAGGATCCTGGCAAGGCCACAATTCCCAAAGCCCCCAAATGCTCCCCATCATCACCACCACCACCTCCCTCTGCAGTTCCTTCTGCGCCCTCCTCCCCACTCTCACCAGCTGCCTCTATCTCCTCTGGTTTCTCCTTGGGGACATGTCCAGTATCAACAGTAGAGCTGGTGGGGGAAGTCGATCCAGGAGGGGGAGCTGGCCCTGCAGAGAAGTCCTCCATTCCCTCAGTCATCCTGTCCAACTGCTGGATGAAGGGTTTCTGAAGACTTCAACCATTAACTCAAAGCATCACACAGTGGCTGTCTAGCACCAGTCTCAACTTGTATGTTTTCCATCATGAGGCCACAGACTCAGAGTTGAGATTTCAGAGAGAGGTCAAAATGCTATTCAGCGTTAGTTGAACCTTGTTAACAGTCTGGGAGGTATATAGACGGCCTTCTGTGCAGCAGGGAAAGAAGTTCCTTACTCATGCTGTCTCACAGGAAACACAATCATGAGTCCAAAAAGAGAATCCTCAAATTTGCTGCAGGCAAGAACAAAAAAGATTGCCAGAGATTTAGATTCCTTTAAATGTTCCGCATGGTCTAATGGTGAGCAATGGTGGAATAGTAGCGCTCACTCACCTGAGCACTTTGGCAGAATGGGCCGGGTGCAGCTGCAGCAGCTGTAGTGCAGAGGACAGGACGGCCAGGCACTGCAGTGGCAGGAGGGACATGCTGTCTTGTCTGTGGAGCTCCGAGTAGCTGAAAGGCTGAATCATCAGGGAGCGGCAGGTGCCCATCCTCTCAACGCAGCCACAGAAACAGATGAGTAAGGGGAATGAGAGAGAAAGAGAATCATAGCGAGTGGGAGAGAGACGGAGCAAGGGAGGGAGGAGGACGGGGGCTGCAGTAGCACAGAAGGGCAGAGAAGACGGGATACTCCCCTTTTTATTCTCTCTGCCCTCCTCTCCCAATCTTTCCTCTCCAACACGTGAGCAGGGCAGCCTCCCTCTCTGTCTCTCTTCCTGTCTGGTGGTGTGTCCGTGGTCTCTTTGCAGGCTGCTACCAATCCCAGGACAAAGCATCTAGCTAAGCAAGTTCCTAGTTGATCCAATTAGACCCTATGTCAGCGAATCACAGGCAGGCTAACTGCAGTAGCCCTCCCTTCCAGCACCACTCCCCTTTGATTATGCTGATACTAAAGGGTGTGTTTTTTGTCAAGGGGAAGGAGCCAGGAAAGCAGACATATGATCTACCCCAAGAGGATGCTGCCATTGTGTTCTACTCTTCTCGCATATCTGCATTCATTAGTGTAATAACATAATCTATCTATCTATCTATCTATCTATCTATCTATCTATCTATCTATCTAATCTGTCTGTTAATCCTCTATCTATCTATGTAAATCCATATGTAAAAACTTTTAGTAATGTCTCACAAAACACATTTATTCTTCTGCATAATTAAATATTTTGTTTTACATTTAGAAACGTTCCTTTAAGAACTGATGATGTATTCCCTGAGATATATCTATATACAGTGTGCTGTTAAAGAAAACACTTCAAAGTAACAGACAATTGTCAAAAAGAAAAAGAAAAACTTGAGGATTTTGTAGGTATATATGCGAATCGGAAGACGTCCATCAGTGCCAGCAGCTCAGAACTGGCAAAACACCTTTCTATGGAAGACTTGCAGCCAAAACGCCATTCCTCTGATGTCTGAACTGTCCCAGATTCATTCTCCAGCATGACAACAACTTCAAACATACAGCTTTAGTCATGAAGAACTACCTACCGACAGAAGTGATTGAGACACTTCTCCAAGATTCTAAGAATATCCCACCTGCAGCGTACCTTAGGGAACTGCACACAAGTGTACAGTGAGAATCGATGTTGTTTTTAGGGAAAAAGGTAATCACACCTTTTTTTTTTCCGTTTACCTGGTTTACCTGGTTTACCTGGTTTCCTGTTTGTTCACTATTAGACTTTCATGGCTTTCTGGAACTCTTCTTAAATGGAATAGAAGCACTATTGTTAATAATGTTGTTGTTAACACCTGTGATTTTCATACTGTCACAAGTTGAAGTGCCTGCTGTGTAAACAGCTTCATTCATGGTCATTTCTATCTGATATGCAAAATTAAAGGTGGAAATTATGTACGCATAATAGTTGTGTCCTGATGTCATTCTAACGCCTGAAAGTGGAATATCCTGGCTTGGGCTGCTGGGTTAAATTGTTTATTTGTCTTATTTTAATTATATCCTAAATACCAAGAAATTACTGAAATGAAGTAATAAACAGATCTTCAACAGTCATTTCAGATGACCTGGAATATATACAGAAAATATATTCTAGATTCCTTAGTGATACGTCCAACATTTATTTTGGTATTCAATTTATCTGATGTAATACATTTTGGATCAGGGATATTGATCCCAAACCTCATACTTCCTCTCACAGCAGGAAAGTGTGACACAAAGCTACCAGACCGTCAATAAATCCCCATCCCCCAACCACACAGTCTAATAGGCTAGCAGGGCAATCTAAAGTCTCCTTGGGAGCAGGGCCTAAACATGATAAAGGCAGTCAGAAAGGTCAGGTCACCACCACTCTGAACATTGACTGTTGACTCAACTGTGATCCTTTCCAATCCTCAGACAGAACTAATACCAGTAATGGTATCTGTGGGAGAGGACTTCCTGTCAGGACCCTGAATTAGGGACCTTCATATTGATTAACCTCTCAGCAATTTTACCTTCTTTATAGAAAGTGCAACAGACAGACCAAGCATGATATATTCAACATGAATGGATGTATGAATAAAGTACAACAAATAGTACATTTACCTGTATTCACATTCTATTTACTCTCTATTTCAGTGTAAGCTATATAAGCCAAGAATCTCACAATTACATATGCCACCTTTGTTCATCTAAAGCAACCAACACAGACTGATCAGCCACTAGAACAAGGAGAAACATTGATGATGAGGTTGTGTGACACCATTCCTCATTATCATAAAGCTTATATGGCAATTGAAAATGAAAATCAATGTAGAGGTAAATCATTTAGAAAATAAATAAACATGGAAATGTGAAAATAAATGTACAATCAACTAAATACCAACTGTATAATCAAGATATTTATAAACAAGAACATTTCTCAAGCAATTTTGAGATTGTCTGTGCCTATTACAGTACTAACATTACCATTAAAAAGTACTGCAGTGGCTATCATTGAGGTTCATCAGCCACATGCTGTGTCATTGAGAGACAGAAGAAGAAAATGGCTGATATAGAAAATGGAGAGTAGCCTGTCATGGTTATTAGACTGACACTAACTAGTATTTAGTGCTACTGCTAGTAGTAAAAGCTTTAGTAGTAGTAACAGCAGCAGTAGTAGCAGGAGTAGGAGTAATAATACTGCTAGCAGAAGTACTAAGTATTAATAGTAGTACATATATCATTTGGTTCAAGACCATACAGTGTGGCAGTGAAGGACAAAATGACAATGAGACCTGATAGCTGAGGATATAACACGTGGCAGTACTTTACTTAATGACTTAATACTAAATTCTTACTTCGCTGTAGTAGTAGTAAAAGAAGTTATTCATAGTAAAAGACGTAGTAGTAGCAGTAGAACTGGTGGTAATAGTCATAACAAAGGCTATAGTGGTAGTAGTAGTAACTAGTTGTAAGGAAAAATAGTATTAGTAATAGGAATAATAAAAGCCTATAGGCATAGCCTAAAAGCCTATAGGCATAGTAGTAGTAGTAGTAGTTGTTGTTGTTGTTGTAGTCGTAGTAGTAAGAGTAGCATAGTACAAGATGTTGTAGTTGGAAGTAGTAGTACCAGTGGTAATAGTCATAGTAAGCAGTAGTAAAAAACAAAAAATAGTAGTAGTTGTATTAAAAGGCATAATAAAAGCTGTAGGCCTTGTAATAGTAGGAGTCAAACTAAAAACTGAAGTTTTAGAATATAAATGTTTGAAAAAGTTTGAATTCTCAATATCCGCCTATTAGTGACCTCTGCTTTATACAGACATGGGTCATAAAGTGTCAGTATTTTGTTATATTAAACTACTTGTATACAGAAAATGATTCTTGCTGGCTTCTACTTTGGAAGTCCTGATCACATATCAGCATTTAACTAGCAGATGGTGGTTGCATAGTAACGTTATCTAGCTTACTTTAGTCTGTAGATGTAAACTTACCCATATTCATATTCAACTTAGTTTTTGGCCCTGTGTTTGGTCCAAAAACTGAAGAAACCATCCCAAAAACAATAGCTCACTGTCATGTTTTGCCTTTCACTCACACTGTGCATGTGCTGATGAAGTTAATATATCATGTAAAGACAAGGATTTGTTCCATAGTGTGCTGGATAGAAAGCTGATGATGCTTTATAATTCATATTTAGCTAATAGTTCTTTTGCCTGTCTATGTCTCAATTCGTCCTTGTAGTGCTGTTAGTACTACAGTCAGATACAGTGTAGTCTCAAATATAGTTAATTGTAAACTATTATAGAAGTGTAACTTTACTTACCTCATCAGTCACCATGATGCCAGTTAAACATGGTGAGGCTCCTGCAGGATGCTGACAGCAGTTCCCCTAATGTTGATGGCCATTAAGTCACTAAAAACTCGTTATTTTTTTTCATTTACTTCATATATTTGTAAGATCTTCCAACTGTCAATGGGGGGGAAGAGAAAACGGAGAGCACCAGACTCCTCTGTCATCAGTGGCGGGATCATCATTGTGGAGAGCGCAACTTCGCATAGTTTGCCCTTCGTCTTGTACCTCAGTCTTAACAATTGTGCTAATATAATATATAAAGTTGTTCTGTGGATTGGGCTAGATACGGATCGTTGATTAGCACAATTTTTAAGGGGTTGGGTGGGACTGGTTGGCTCTCATAATGGGTTAGATGGGTTCAGGACTTAAAAAACCTTGACCGGCACATCACTACTATGAGTGACGATGAGAGGTCAAGAACACAATTGGAAAGTAGAACATAATAAAAATCAGCATATGACCAACTGAAGTACAAAGTCCTATTACCAAACAGTAATCAAGGTTATGGAAACCAACTTAAAAAATTAAAATGCAAGATATAATGTAAGGTCCGACAACCAGAAATTATGTCCAAATGGCAAACAGGAAATAATGTCTGAAAATCAATACCAAAAATACCATGAATGATACATGAGGTCACGTAGACCATGGTATGTCGGCCAAATAATAAAGTTATATGTCGCTTCAGTAAATCTGAATGACAAACAAAAAAAATAGTGGTACCGAACTGAAGTCACAAGTCATACAAACAGAAATTTAAGGTACAACTACTATGGAGCCAAAACAGTGAGAATAAACTATAGCATAAATAATAAAATCTATCATTGAAAACAATCTTCAAAACTTTTCTTAATTTCCATTTTTTTTCACTGACTGTGTTACTTTATTGGTGTGGAGGGGGTGGCTGAGGGGAGGGCCAAGGACAGTGTGATTTGCACATCAGCATACTAATGAGGAAACATCACTTATGTGGACCGGAGGAGCACACAGCAATCGCGTCAAGGATTTCACTTGAAACTCCAAAGCTGCAAGTTTGTTTCTCTCTACAGGTGTTTTATCACATAAAGCCAGGCTGGATTAAAATTCATTTTTAACTTACGTGATTCTGGTCTGACAGAGCTCTGCTGGAATAAGGAGCAATGAGCTATAACAGCTAACAGTAGCTAACGCCAACTATAATAGCCAACATCAGCATAAGCGTGAATCTCACTCATGTTCTCTCAGCTTCTCACCCAGACTTCTGCTGCCCCTATCAGGGTCACTTATCCTCTGGAGCCACTCAGCTCTCATTACAAAGTGAAGACAGGTGGGCCTGCCCTGCTGCTACTCCACCACCCAACCTGTAATCTCTGCATACCAAGCCCAGAGACACTACAGCTGCAACAGCCAGTCATGGTGGTGTGTTTACTAGGCCAAATACGGCTCCAGCTCCACTGCTGGCTGCTTATTTTATAAATGAGAAAAACACAACATCAGCTCTTTACCACAAAAATGCCACTGAACATACAGTTAGGACATAATGTGTCAGTTACGCTGACAGAGATTTTCATAAACCTCGTAGTCCACTGGACAAGAGGGAGAGAGATTTGTAGGACCCATGGCCGCGGCTGAATGCCTGTTCTTGGTTGTCCTCCTGTGTCTACACCCCCCTGTTTACCTGGTAGTCTGATGTACAACCAGGAAGAGAGAGCTCAGTGTGCCAGGATGAATTTACTGTGTAATTAGACTACAAAAGAAACAACAATAAGCTATATAGCGTGATATTTCCTAACTGTAGGTTTGGTGGCTGTCTGGTGTTAAACAACCTATTTGTAATAGCCACCTGCTTCAAATAAATAGGGGGCAGTATATTCCCCTTTCTCAAGATTTAGCCCTTTTTTTCCATTTATCTTATACATTTAATTTGTTTCCATGCAAATTCAAATTCAAATGAGTGAGATCCGCAGCCACTTTAGACTTACTTGTCACTGTCACTTGGTCCAATGCTTGATGCAGCAGGATATTCCAATTCAGCAGGCCTGGTCATTTATTCATGAGGGTAGAAGCCAGAGCTGCTCCTTGTTCTTTCCTGGAGCAAGAAGTTCATACTTTACTAACTGTGCAAAATATCTAACAGTGTCACTGCTACCACGAGAAACGCGCAATTAGCCTTTTCATGTATAAATGTATAGTGAAGTTACATAACAGTTTCATGACCATAATGCCAAGTTGTTACAGTTTAATTAATTCAGTAATGGATCTATACACACATTTTTTTTTTACAGTCAGCTGTCACAAATGAAGGCAACTAATAAATGACAACAGAGTTAAAATACAGCTGCTAAAATATGACTGCTATCTTATGATCTTCACGTGCAACGTTTATGAATACAGTACATTTACAGCTCACTTTCCAACGCCACAGTAACAAGAAAATAGTGACATCACGCTGACTTTTACAGTTTGTGTTGACTTAAGTTAACTAAAGATATGTTTCAGTAAACAGAACGTTAAATGTTACTTACAAGTCTAAAGAAATGTTGCTAATTCAGCTCTTTAATAGTCCACAGCTGTGTCCAGTGCAGTATGGAGATGCTGATTTCCTTTTCCAGTAGGACTTCGCACCTGCCAACAGTGCCAAAACTACTAGTGACTGGTTTGCTGACCATGGTATTACGATTCAAGATTCAAAGTGTTTAATGACATATGCATATAAGGAAACATGTTTCTCTGTACAATGAAATACTTCCTTTGCTGTCCACAGAATGCCAACAATGTAAAAATAAATATATGCAACAAAAATATACAAATAAAAGCAATTTTACAAGGCACATGTGATAAATAAAGAAAAAAGCAACAACAACAATATTAGTAATAATAATAAAACAGTGCAAATCTGAGCCGTGCAATTATGCATGTGCAAAATGTAAACAGTCAGGACAGTTATATGAGGAAGTGATTGTAAACTCCTATCCGCTGTTTAGGAGTCTGATGGCAGTGGGGAAGAAAGAGTTCTTTAGTCTGATGGTCTTGGATTTAACACTTCTGTACCTCCGGCAAGAGGGTAGAAGTGTGAACAGTGCGTGCTGGGGGTGGGGTCTTTGAGGATGGAGGCGGCTCTCCTGTGGATTCTGCAGTGGTATATACACTGCAGAGGGCAGTGGAGTCCTGGTGATCTTCTCAGCAGTCTTTGCCAGTCTGCAGGCGTTTGCGGTCCAAAGCAGAAGTGCTGCCGTACCACATGGTGATATAGCGGGTCAGTTATGCTCTCAACAATGCAGCTGTAGAAGTTGGTGAGGATCTCAGGCAACATGCCAAACTTCCTCAACCTCCTCAGAAAATACGCCCGCTGTTGGGTTCTCTTTACCAGCTGTGTGGTATTGAGTGACACAGTTCTCGCTGATGTGGATGCCCAGGTATTTAAAGCTGCTCACCCTCTCTACTTCCAAGCTCCCGGATGTACAGTGGCCAATGAGGTCTCCTCCTTTTCCTCATGTCCACTATCATCTCCTTCCCTTGTCCGTGTTGAGGGTGAGGTTGTTGTCCTCACACCATGACACCAGACTGGCCACCTCCCTCCTGTAGGCTGCTTAATCTTCGCCAGTGATGCATCATATCACTGTGGTGTCGTCCGCAAACTTTAGGATGATGTTGTGCATCGAGCAGGCAGCGAGCTAGCATGCAGCATGTGACGTACCTGACCATTTATCCAGGGCTTCTGGTTAGGAAACTTCTTGACTTGTACGGTGGGCACGATGTTGTCAACACAAGAGCTAATATACCCAGTCACAACATACTCAGCATAGCCCTATATGCTGACAGAAGAGTCCTCCAGAGTGGCTGCAGCTTTAAACACATCCCAATCTGTCCGAGCAAAACAGTCCCACAGGGTGCTCTCAGTATCTGGGGTCCAGAGTTTAACTTGTTTGGTCACAGGTTTTGTTTGTTTCAGTCTTTGTTTGTAGGCCAGATACAGGAACAAAGAGATGTGGTCGGAGTGTCCGAAGTGAGCGCGGGGTGCAGCCCTGTTGGCACTGCATATGCTACTGTAAACATGATCCAGTGTGTTCTTATCATGGGTGGGGAATATCCAGATGTTGATAATATTTAGGAAACACAGTCCGTAAATTGCACTGGTCAAAGTCGCCAGCAGCGATAAACACAGCATGGGCATGGGCCGTCTCTTGCGCGCTGATGACATTGTGGAGTTTGCTGAGTGCTGCCGTGGAGTTAGCTCGCGGGGGGATCCAGAGCAGCCAAAAACACAGCATAGGAGTGGACAACGCCATCATCTTCCTCCTGGACAGATCACTGACTCACTTGGAAAAGCCTGGAAGCACTGTGAGGATCATGTTCTTTGATTTCTCCAGTGCTTTCAACACCATACAGTCCAGACTTTTGGGGGACAAGCTGGAGCTCATAGAGGTGAACCAACACCTCACGCCCAGGAGCCTTGACTACCTCACCAACCAGCCACAGCATGTGAGGACTCGGGACTGTGTGTTGGACACTGCCGTTCCTTTACCCCGCTGCCTTAAGGAACGGCACCGGAAATCATTCCCACCTGGTGCCATCAGACTATACGATCACATAACAAAACACAAAACACACACATAACTGTTGCGCTTTATAATATTTCTGTACATAAACCTGCATCTGTACATAAACCTGCACCTTTTTCTCTTGTGCCTTGTGTTCCACTTACTTCAACAATTAATTTTATTTACCTCAATATTTGTATTTTCTATTTCATAAATATCTAAAAATGTTATTGTATTCTATTCTATTGTTAGAAATGTTCTATTCTTTTTTTTTTTCAACTTAGATTTTATTATTTTTTTGACAGAGAAACAGATAACAGCACAGTTCATCAACATCGTTGCCGGGCAGCATTATTACATCCACATCTTCCATAAAACAGATTTAACATTCAGGGTTATGGAAAAGGGGGTTTGAACAATGTTTGGTAGTGTACAGGGCCTATGAGGAAAAAACAAACAAACAAACATCCATCCATCCATCCATCCATTATCTTCCGCTTATCCGGGGCCGGGTCGCGGGGGCAGCTGTCTGAGCAGGGACGCCCAGCCTTCCCTCTCCGCGGACACTTCCTCCAGCTCCTCCGGGAGGATCCCAAGGCGTTCCCAGGCCAGCCGGGTGACATAGTCACTCCAGCGTGTCCTGGGTCTTCCTCGGGGTCTCCTCCTCCCGGTGGGGCATGCCTGAAACACCTCCCGAGGGAGGCGTCCAGGGGGCATCCGATAAAGATGCCGTCG
>OMLP01015430.1:0-12959 GCA_900302685.1 Spondyliosoma cantharus | reverse complement strand
TTGGGGGGAAAAAAAAAAAATAAAAAAAAAAAATCAGGTTTCTATATTTATAGTTCATGAACAGTTTGCATTCTGGAAAAGATACGTTTGCGAGTTCCAACACAAAGAAATGTAAAGTTTTAACGTATGCATGGTTTTTTCGGAAATGTACATTTATTCTGCCGATTAGGATGCAGCTCGCAAGACCATCTAATTTCTAGTTTTTCCATCTGTTGTTAGCGATAAATAGATGCAGGAAATTAGAAATTAGATCTTCAAATGTAAGTACTCTGCTACAAATGAAAGCATTGCATTTGTCCGAGACAAACAGAGATTTGAACACAAACTACTTGACTATTTTATGTAATTAAGCTGACATGATGTATTTATTTGAAATCTTCAGTGCGATTTTGGGGTCAATAAGTAAAAAACGGATCATATGTACGAAGCTGCGTAGATTCACTTTGTGGTTTTGACAAACACAGCTGAGTTGAGTTCTTTGCATTCATTCATCTACAGACAAGCGACAGTTTCAGAAAATGTATTTATGTAAGATAAGTTATTTATTTATTTGCCTGCCATTCTTTTTGTCATGCTGGTTAACTTATTTCGTGATGTGCCCGTCTGTGTGTTCATTTGTGTGTATATTTCCGAATAAAGACAAACGTCTACAGAACTGAACCGTGTAGCGTTGGAGAAAAATGCATGACGTGGTGAAACTTTTACAAGAAAACATTTATTGAAGGTTTTGTACAAAAATATATGTTTTGCACACGTACAAAAATCCTAAAACATTTACTTTACTGTTTTGATTACTCTGTACAGCAGTAAATCATAATGAAACATCGTATTTTGGGCTTTCTGTCATCTGTGTCGGCTGGTATGTTCAGGATTTGCTTTCCTGTCCAGAGAACTAAATCACAGTAAGCTAACAGTCAAAACTACAGACTGATAATCAAGCGGACCAGTCAGCTGTACATTAACGGCTGCCGTTTATCTGTGTGTTCCAGTACCAAACGTCAGACTCTGTGCTCGCACACACAATAAATACATCTGGGATGGTTTTACAGTGACGCCGTTCAAAGATCGTTTGTATTGTAATAACGGTAAAATGGATCTACGTCTCTACGTGGCCGTCCCGTCCTCCTCCGTCTCCTCTGGCTCGGCCCCCCACACCTGGACCCGGCCCTCCATGGCTGTGGCGAGGCAGGTCTCTGTGGGATGGAAGGACAGCGACTGGACGACGGCTTTACCCACGGGCAGCTTCAAGGTTAGAGATCCCTGGAGGTGAGGAAAAAATCATCATCATCCTCCTCCGTTCATGTGCTGGTGGGAGGAAACCCAGAGGCTACACGCCGCTGGGCTGCGTAGTATTCCCTCTTTTTCGTCTGTGTTCACAGTGAACCCATCATGTTAATCGCGCTATGAGAATGAATGCAAGCAGACACTTACTTCCACCAGGTCCCAGCAGTAGACGTGTCCGTCCTCAGAGCAGCTCAGGACGTGGGTATCTTTACTGGACAGGCAGCAGTCCAGCTTATAGCCCTTCATCTTGTGTCCTTTATACCTGCGTGAAACAAACAAACAAACATAACAATGTGAGTATTAACATTCAGAATTTTGTCAATTAATGTTTAACAAACTGCAGGTCTTCACATTTTTACAATCCATAAACACCAACATTTTGAATCTTGTAATGTTCACTCTTCACTGTAGCAATGTTTCCAGATTTTGTTGCTCATTTCTTTTGTTTTTTGCCCAAAAATATTGAGAGTTTCAGAGATTTTACACCCACATTTCTGTGTTCTTTTCCTGCTGCAATAAGACACAGCACACAGACCCGTTTGGAATCAAAAATTATTTAATTGGAGCACCTAAAGAAGTATTATTAGAGTGTTGTTATTTTAACCATTTAGATTAATATTTCAAGCTGAGGTAAAGGGAGGGTAGTTGTGTTTTTATCATTTCTATTATCATTATTCTTAGTTGAAAAATGATAATAACAGCAGGAAGAATTGTGAATATGATTCTGAACTTAGGACTTAATCACTTACAAGGTAATTAAAATCATTACACTGTAAAAAGTGATTTTTGTTGAATCAGTTTTTCACTTGGATTTCTGCATTACCTATTTTCATAATCCAATTTTCAGATGTTTTACAATATTAAAAAAAAACACTTCCCAACATTTTAAAGTAATACAAAAACTGCGTCATGGATCAGCATGACAGGTAAGTGAAGCGCTGTTAACGAGACTGAACATCACTCACTCTCCCAGCATCTCCCCTGTGCTCTTGTCCAGCAGCCTGACCGTTGAATCCAGACTGGAGCTCAGCGTGCACTGACCATCCTGACTGAAACACACACATGTGATGGGACCTGGAAGACACACAATGCATAAATAAAGGTTTAGAAAAATCTTTATGACAACAACCGGTCGCACTGCTACTTGAAAAAATCATTACTAACTGCTGATGAAGTCAACATGCAGCTGTCCCATTCTCAGGTCGTAGCGCCTCACTCTGCCGTCCACCGACCTAAAACACAAGACGAGTGTTTTCACACAATGAAATCTGAAAATCACACCTGCATCGAACTGGTAAAACTTGAGTAAAGGAAAGAAAAACCTGTGGAGACGCTGACTATATTTTCATGCAAACTCATTTTCCACTATCATTCCAAAAATGGCCATATTCTGAATTTGATACGTGTCATGTTGACAACATACAACCTTGGGTTATTCTGAATTAGGCCTTTTTCCAAATACAGCACTTTTTGATTTAGGCATGAGGGATATTCTGATATTTTTCAAGTTTCAGGAGCATTCTTTGGATATGTAAACAGCACATATAGAATATATGCAGCACCAAGCCAGCAACAAGAGAAGCTCCTTGTTGGAAGGAGTAACACACCGACTTTACATACCAAACTTTCTAAAGACAGTGGTTGAATGAAAGAGGGAGGCTGCGATCATTAATTAATGAAAACATTTTAAAAAACAGATTATTTAATGCATGAAAGAAGTCACTGGATCTTTATTTTGTCCCGTCAAAATCTAAGCTGCTACAGTCTTTGTCATCGATACAATCGCGAGATCAAATCCAACCTGCCGATCACTTAAGTGTCATGACAAAAAAATCTCTAGATTGCTGACCCGGTGAGCAGCTCGTGCTGTACGACCTTCAGGCTGCTGACACCGTCCCGAGCCTCGTCTAGAACCTGGATGGGTTCAAATCTTCTGGACCTGGTGTCCCAGCACCGAACGGTCCCATCTATGGAGCCTGAAGGAGGAGAAAACACACACACACACACACACACACCCCCACCCAGGTCAAAATTAAATCAATATACACATTTTAACACACAATGAACACTGAATAATATGAGTGAAGACTCACCAGACAGGATGACAGTTGCCTCCTCGTTGAACTGGACACAGTTGACTTTCTGTGAGCAGGAAATATGAGAGAGGTATAAAAGAAATTGAAAATAAGAACAAATGAAAGCATGGAGACACAAGAAAATGTGAGGAGCGAAACTATACAGGTGCAGCAACAAAAAAAAAGAAACATGAAAAGCTCTTTATCGTGTTGCAGAGCTACAACCAGCAGAACTGACCCCGGCGTGACCTCGGAGTTTGCGTGTGACCTGGCCCGTGGCGACGTCCCACAGGATCACCGTCTTATCAGAGCTGCAGGAGCACAGCTGGCTGTTGTCATAGGAACTGTTGAAAAAGAAACGAAACAAACGCTTCTTTTCTCAACACTTCACCTCTTTATATTAACCTTCCTGACACAGTGCGGTGGAGGCTGTGACAATTCTCTCACCTATCAGCATCCAGAACCTCGTATCCGTGGCCGCTGTATGTCTTCAGCGGGGTCCCTCGGCTCACGCTCCACAGCTTCAGAGATTTGTCGCTGCCACAGGACAGCAGGTAGTTCCCATCGGCTGAGCGAGCAGGGAGACACGAGACAGAGGCAGGTATGAGAGAGCACTATTTCATGGATGACTCGTGACTCAGCAGGGCTCAACAACTTACTTCTGAAAGCATCAACTATTGGTAGCCATTTTCAGTCGCCTTGTATTTTGAATAATTATTATACGATGCATTTATATGTCAGCTTAGTAATGAAAAAGGTAAAAACACATAATGTTGCTTTCAGTTAACCGGACTACTGACTGTTTTTTATTGTCTTAAACATGAGCTTAAACCAGATTTCTACAAACACCTCAGCAGTCTTAACGACAGGATGATAAATATGTGGTTTCTGTCTCACCGTTGAAGCGAACAGCCCTGACAGCTGCTTGCTGACAGTCGATGGTCCTGAGCAGATGTTGAGGGAGCTGTGGAGCCTGAGGTCTGGGCTGAGGGAACGACATGACGGAACCTGTGTGGTGAAAACACAAACACGAGAGCCACGCTTACAACTTCCTCTTCATTACAGTTCTCGGTGATCTGGTTTTGGATGCCGCTCGAATGTGGCTCAACAGAGTGTGTAGCTCTGGGGAGGAAATTCAAACTCAGAATTTTAATATTTACAGGTGAATAAACAAGCTGATCTCAGGAGGAAAATACAGGTCTCCAAAACACTGTTTGAAGCTAGAAAAAGGTGGCAGGGTCCGCCACAAAAAAAAGGGTGTTTTCCTTTAAGATCAGTTTGTCGTGAAAACAAAGAGAGTTTGTTAGGCACAAAATAAATCAGTCGCTTTAGATCTTTCTCTCCTGATTGAAATGTTTTCCCTAAAACTACAAAATGCACCTGCAAGTAACTGACTGCTACACAAACTCTAAGCTAGGCTACCACTATTACATGTCACACGAGTTCAATGCACTTCATTAGCTCTCTCAAAGGAAAGTCTTGAAACTGACCGAGGATAAAGGGGAATTTATAGCATACCATTTGTTCTAATTATTAACATAAACACTGGATTATTTAGAGAGAGCTAGCGTGTTTTACTGAACAGCACACAGCTTTTTGTAGTAATATATAGCTACAGCTAACAGTTACTGTTAGCTATTTACTACTTATTTCCGCTTTTCCGCGCTACTTACTTAGTTTTACCAGAGCTCAGTTTCTTGAGAGTACCATGATGATGATCCTGGGGCTACTAGCATTATAGTAATAATAATATGTTTATGGTTTATCCCCAATAACCATCAACAACTTCTTCCATTCATTTTACCAAACATGTTAGCTAGTACGCGCAATGCACACTGGGATAACCTATACCTGTCAAAATAAGAGCTCAAAACCTCTCCCCCCGTTTCATCTGCGGCTTCGGATTGCGCTATGCTTTTATTTTGGAAATCACCGGACATAGCTTCCCCCTTTTACTCCATCCGTGACGAGGCCGATCAGCTGTCTGTCGGTCGCCGGAGTTTAAATTTCTGACCTGTAAATTAATATATCGGAACATATGATGTCTTCCAACAACATGGCAGACCCGAGGAGACAAAACAAGATTTTAAGGTGAGTGTTTCGCACGGAAGAACACGTTTTCCGGACGGAATTAGCTGACCGAATTAGCTTGGTTGTTAGCTAGCAGCTAACTAACTAGCTAACACCAGTCATGAGTGTAGCGTGAAGAGATTAACGTCAGCGATTAACTAATTGATTTAGCTGCAGGGTTTACACACTACCAAACACACAACACGTACTTATAACTGCTTAATGTTACTATCAGCTGTCAGTCGTGCAGTGGTCACTGAAGAGTTAACATTAAAGCAGGTGAGTGTTTCCCACCTGTGTTGGTATTTGTCCTTGTTTCTGTTATGAAAGTTAGCCAACGAGTATTTTCCTCTTGATTCTTGAGTCGTTGTGAGAGACTGCAGCACACTTACAAAGACAGACATGGTTCCTTTTCGTGGCCCCTCGACATGAACAGAGACAACTGCACTTAATCAGGCATCTTAACACTGTGTGGCCAAAACTATGTGGACACTTTTAGAATACTTTGGTCTGGTGACTAGTCTCCTTTGTGTCAGTGAAGGGACAGTTTGTCTCTAACAATGTGCATCAATGCCCTCCTGCACAGTGTCCGTAAAGACAGGGCCCTCCTAGTTTGGTGAGGAGGAACATCACTAATGCTGCTGAGGCTGAATAGAATGCAAAGACCACAACACAACACATTAGATAAAAGCGATGCAAATAGACCGCAACACAACGGAAGTGTTTCCAGAGGACACTTTTTTTCCCCCCTTCTTTTTTTGTTTCTAGAGGACACTTAAAAGTGATGCACACGTCCTGACACGCAAATCAAAAAACACTTACTTTTTATCTAATTTTCCAACACCATTGACGGAAAGAGAACCTTAATAGCGCTGTGACTCAAAAACAAGCGTGTCCGGACGTGTGCATCACTTTTAAGTGTCCTCTGGAAACACTTCTGTTTTTTTCAGATTTTTTCTATGTTGCCTAAAAAGTTAAATGCTGTTACATTCTGTGTTCGTGTTGCTTGCAGGTACAAGCCGCCCAGCACAGAGACCAACCCCACGCTGGAGGACCCCACGCCCGACTACATGAACCTGCTCGGCATGATCTTCAGCATGTGTGGACTGATGCTCAAGGTGACCTACAACACACACACCGACACACACATTTATCCTCCCACTCCCACCGCTCCCTTGTCCTTTGCCTCTGTGTATGTGTCTGCGTGTTTGTGTGTCCACAACAAAAGGGGAGTTGCCCCTGAATGGTGGACCTTGGTCCAGCCCAGGCGTTCCATTTAGAAGATTAAAGGTAAACTCACCTTTTCAGATGAAAGGATGAAGGGCAGCTTTTGACTTTCAGCACTGAGGACACAATAAAGAAAACAAAGAGGGCTGTCCCCTCAGCAGGCTCGTGTGGCCTCCCAGTCCAATAGTGGATAATTGGTTTAATTGATTGTCTTTGCTTCTTGCGAGGATGTGTTTTTCTTCCTTGAATGGATAGCATAAATCATTTCCTTATACTTTATTAATCCTTATACAGAGACGTTCAGTTATTTCTCTTATGTACACACACATACACTCACAAACAGGGCTGACCCGTTTGAGCCACCAGGAGCAGTCAGGGGTTCTGCGCCTTGCTCATCCACTACACCAGAACACACTCTGTATTGACCGGTCCAAAGAAGTCTTGAACCAGCAACCCTCCAGTCGTCAAGTCAAGTCCCTGTGAATTGAGCTGCTGCTGCCCCCAAATTATAATTTTTACTGGGCGTGAACAGAATAATGGCAACACCTAACTGGCTATCAGGCACATAGGAGGAGTATCAGGGCCACCTTTTACCTTCAGAATTGTATTTGGGGTATTCACCACTTCATGTCCAGGATATGAGCAGTTTCCAAGTGACAGCGCCAAAGTACTTATTAATCAGTGTCATTGCACCCATCTCCCTACTACTACTACTATCTGACTGTCTCCAAACTAATGTCTGTTACCTCTCTGAACATCCGATGTCTCATTCTATAAATCCCGCTAGCCTTTGTAATGTGTCTGTTGTCGTGTGTTTCAGCTGAAGTGGTGCGCCTGGATCGCAGTCTACTGCTCTTTCATCAGCTTTGCAAACTCCAGAAGCTCTGAGGACACTAAACAGATGATGAGCAGCTTCATGTGAGTGCAGACCAACGTCCCCGATGAGCAGTGTGTTCAAAATAACAGGACTATGTTGTATGAGGAAAACAAAGCCCCTCCCGGATCTCCTTGGCTGGCGACTCCGTGTCCTTGTGGAAAGCTTTGCAGTATCCTCATATTTGAGTTCTTCCATTTTTGTCTAGCCCAAGGCTCCCACTGCATTTAGCAGAGGAGTGTGCTCAGTCCAAAGCGTACATTTGTACAAACTGTGAGAATCTTTACCGTCTCAGTGATTATGGATATGACCGTCTTCTCTGCTGCGGCTCAGAGTCATGAAAAGGGCTAATGAAGGTACTGTGTGCTTCCATCAGAGTCTTGAATTATGCTGCCTCAAAGCTGTAGGTTAGACTCGCTCCTGTCTGCCACCGAGACTCGCGATGAGCCAAGTATAATGTCCAAAAGCTTTTAACTGTCTGACCTCCAGGGGTGGTACATTTCCATTTGCTTATAAAAGAGTACTACAGGAGGGCACCTGTCCAGGCCTCGCAGACACATTTGCAATAAGGGGAAAAACCTTGCGGTCCATCGTCTAGATGAGGTTGTGTTACAGACGAGCTTGGAATGCGCTCACAGTTTACTAACGCAAAATGTTTGGCTCAGCAAATAATGTCAGGCGATGAACTTAGCGCACCGGCCCTCGTGTGCGAGCAGACGCTGGTTCAAGGCCAGTTTCAGGACATTTGTCAATAACCGAGATATCGTGTAAGTGTCTCTGCGTTATTAGACAAAGGTGAGTGCCTGTGCAGGGTGAACGAGCTGTGGAGGGCACGTATGCCGTTAGTATTATCAAGTGAACCTGACTTCATTACGCCCACAGTGATGCGCACAAACACGGCTCAGGGAAACATTCCTTATACCTGTAGTGATCAGACCGCTGCTGTTTTATTACATGCCAACTTGTCAGCAAAATATCTTGTTATGTAATTGAAAGACAGCTGGAGCGTGTTTTTGCTTTACAGGCAATAATTAAAAAATGACTTTCCCTGAATTCACACAAACAAATGAGCTTAAGGACCGAAACAAATGCAAACGAGAAAGAAAATTCCAAGTTGGCAGAATCGTTCGTCCAGACCTCAACAAATGCAAAATGCAGAGGTGTCAGCCTTTTATTGTGAAAGGCTTTCCTTGATTCATATATTCTTTACGCTTTGAAATGATATCTAAACGTCCTACAGGGAACCGTCTCCATTTAACACTCAGCCCTCTTTATGGCCTACATGAGCAATGAGACCGTTACTGCTGGTCAGCGGGTCGGATTCATTCATTCAGACGTATCTTGGTTGGATAAGTCGGAAAATATTAGTTTTTATTTATGACGGAGTTGTTGCGGTGACTTGAGGAGGAAAGAAGCTGCTCTGTAGTCTGGTCTCGCGGTGCAGCAGTACGCCATCTTTTATCCACAGCCACTTGTCGAATCTTTAACTGGAGCAACATAATGACGACGTTTCCTCTTTGCCGTCTGCAGGCTCTCCATCTCAGCCGTCGTGATGTCCTACCTCCAGAACCCGCAGCCGATGTCGCCGCCATGGTAACCAACCGGCAATCGCAGAGGGGCGAGGAAGTAGATTGCGGGTTGCTGGAGTTGTTTGGCCAAACAGCTGATTGGACCTCCTGGCTGTTTGTGAGCATAACAAACGGACAGGAAGAAAGATAATGCGATAGAAAGAGACGAGGAGAGAAAACAGACGACCGGGACGGACAAGCGAGGAGGAAGCTCTGTCAGGATGAGGATCGTTCTCTTTTTAACCTTTTCTAAGTTCGTTTGTCGATGAAAACTGACATTTTACTGTCTGACCGATCTGATCTGTTGCAGGATTTCGTAAAATAAAGTTGTACGGTTTTAAAAAGGAACTTCTTGCTTTTATTTCAAGACGAGATGTTAATGCACGTGTCACGTTATTTATGTGTCTGTAACTTAAATACTGTTCGTGTCAACAGCCTCGTGGTAATTACAGCTGCGAGTCTCTTATTATTTTCTGAAATCCCCAATCCAACTGAAAAGCAAACGCTGCTGCCTCTTTCCAAGTAAAGTCACTTGAAGTGTCATCTGATTTTAATTCCAGCTACATTTTATTTCACCAGGATAATTCACTCGGTGTCAGTTTTGCTCTCCAGGGACTCCTCGGTACATATTAAAACAATAAGCCAGGTGAAGCCACTCTGACAGTCGGTGAAGCCTGTTAATTAACTTCAGTTCAATCATTAGAAGCTTCTCGATCAACTGTGCTTGTTTAACACCGTAGATGAATCTTAACATTTTGAACAGTGTGAAGATATACAACAGTAAAGAGAGAGACGAGCAGGGAGACGACGTTTTACTTTTATCAGCGAGAGACTGTCGATGTACGCAGATAGGCCTCATCATTAAAAGGAGCAGCTGGTGAAGCGAATGACATTGATCATCTTGATATAAAGCAGAGTTCTGCCGGGGGACGGTAGCATTCTTACAGATGCTACTTGACATGAACATCGCAGACCACCGAGTTCACCCGCTCATGGCAGCTGAAAAAGACGGACAAGGTCGTGATGGATTTTAGTGATACCTTCATTTTTGTTTACCCTTCCTTGCATCGACCCTCGCCTCCAAGTTCCCCAGATCCCTGTCTGATCGAGGCGACTGTGGGAGGCCCCAGAACTGGAACTTGATCACGGACATGGGACCACTGGGAGTGTCCTGTGGTGTCCAGGGGGTTGTGAGTCAGCGCTCCCATAGATCAGACTTTTGGCACGTCCAACGTAAGAAAAAGGAAGAAAAAAGAAATCAAGGAATCTGGGGGACTGGAGGGACGACTGCCATCGGGAGTTGTACACTGCGATCAATGTTGTTGATGATTCGGGGTATGTTAAATGATCAGATTGTGTGTCGCTTACAGCAAACTATGAGATTATGCAGAGGAAGTTCGTGTCAGATATGAAATAATAGTCGCTCACAGGAAGAACTGAAAGGGCACTTCGACACGCAGACCAGGAGAATTGAACCAGCGACCTTCCGATAACAAGACGCTGGCTCTTCCCCCTGAGCCACAGCCTTGAACAGAATCCTTCCATCTCACCTCAGTCTCATCCAGTAAAGGGCACTCTGCTCTTTCTTCCTCTCCAACACATGCAGGAACAGAACAGCATTAACAACCTGTGTGTGTGTGTTTGTGTGTGTGTGTTTGTGTGTGTGTGCGCTGATGACAGACAGGTGGAGTCAGCTGGATGTGAGACTGATTTAGTGGCCACATAACTCACGTCTCTCTCCTGGTCCTGGTCCTGGTCCTGCTGCAGCCATCGCTTCACCGCTGGATTTTCCTCCTGACTTCCTCCAGACTCACGCGAACAGATCCTTGTTGTTGCTGCTGTGGTGTTTAGACTCTGTCTGTGACTCAGTCACAACGCTGCATTTGTTGTTGATTGCTATCAGAGGAGAGGATATTGAATTTGTCCGAGTCAGCAGTTATCGTCCACATTGATCGGTGGGCTGCGTAATTTGGATATTAAAAACTGTCACAGTTTGCTGGATGCAGATGTGAAGTTCAGCGGGTGACGGGCTGGAGGCGACTTTTTAATTAAATCCAATCTCCTTATTCTGCTGTGCTGGAAGTGACCAATGAGAGAGAGAGAGAGAGTTCCTCCTTCTCCCTCTGTGACACTAGAGGGCACAACAGCATCACTGTTGAGTCTCCGACGAATCAGGAGGAGATAACACCAGTTCAGACTCTCTGGCTTCCCACTAATTAGTTGATTTATTGATGGAAGTCATTAAAACTCTACTTGAATCATTTCCCTCGCCCATAAATGTTTAAAATGGGTCCTGATTATTATTTTATTAATTTCTTTCTTGGTGATGGAGGACGGACGGCAGGTGGTCTCGAGTTTTAACCCCTAAAACCAGACGGCCCTTTTTCCTTTTTCGTTTGTTTTTTGACATTCGTCTGCCGATCAAATGACTCCTGCAGCTTTTAAACTCAGAACACCATCACGTTGTCATGTCTCTTTCTCTCTGAGGGATTTCACATCAGCGTGTGTGTGAGTGTATTATGCAAATCACAGGGAGAATGTCAACTATATAGTGTTTTAATAGATTGCAACTCAAGATAGTTCTTTATTGAATTAGGTTTAAGTGTTTCGATCAGGCTCATTTCCTGCCTTACAAGCTGGCTTTGGTCACGCACATTGTCATCTTTGCTCTCTTGACACTGTCTCCCGGTCGTTTCTCCAGTTAAAATATCCCTGATCTACCTTTTATAAACTTCATTACAGCCTACACTAGAACTGGGAACAGTCACGTTCACCCAAAAATGAAAATTCAGTCCTCATCCTCACGCCGATGAAAAGTTTTGTGGTCGACAGAGCATTTCTGTCAGTGTTGCAGTCTTCTTCCAAGGAACTGACGTAGCTGGAGACTTTAAAATGTAGAAAAACGACAACATAAACCTCCTTTTTAAGGTGAAATCTTCGCCGTCGCTGGCTGAGCTAAAAGCGTTAGTGCACGCCCTTGTCTGAAGATGCACAAGTTTTCCCACGCGGCGAGGATGTAGCGATGACTTTTCAAATCTCTGGGGCTGAGGCTCAAGCTGTGTGGTCCACACGTGCCTCAGTTATGCAACGCTGCGATTTGTTGTGAGGCTCCAGACGCAACTTAAGGGTCAGAAGCATGATGGATTATAAACTGCATGTCTATCTGGAAAGTTACTAAAACAAAAAGCATTTTATTGACATGATGTTACAGCTCGACACAGAACAGCGGTCCAGTGAAATCGCTGACCTCTGTGATGTAACAGGGGTGAAAGGGTGAAAATCCTCAAGGCGCAAGCATCAACAACGACTAATTCAAGCGAGGATTCATCCTGTTCTCCTCTTAAGTGGGACACAACCACAACTTTACACGTTGCTTCAGAGCTAAGGCAGCAGTTTAACCTTCAGCCGGTGTCTCTCCTGTAACTGTCATTATTATTACAACACCGTCGAAGATCTGGAGGGTTTACTGTGCGAGATCCCATCTGCATTGTGGCTCCTACACACTGCAGCCTGTGTCATTTGTGAGTGTGTGTGTGTGTGTGTGTGTTTGTGTGTGTGTACTTCTGCCTCTGTGTGTGTGTGTGTGTGTGTGTGCATGTTTCCTGATCCCCAGTGAGTCTCTGCGGTATAACAGCCAGGTTGTTTCTCTGTCCTTAAATGAGGTTAAACTGTGTGTGCACCTCTGCAATGTTTGAATCCCCAGTGTGTGTGTGTGTGTGTGTGTGTGTGTGTGTGTGTGTGTGTGTGTGTGTGAGAAAGAAGGTGTATGTTTGGCTACAGGCTTTAATTTTCAGGAGCACGGTGTTATTATTGGGTGTGAACACCGGCACTGTTGGTGGGAAGATGCTGAGTCGGACCTCC
>OMLP01015429.1:68926-83343 GCA_900302685.1 Spondyliosoma cantharus | reverse complement strand
ATGTGTTGTAAAATTTGCTTAGTATTTTGGTGTTTCTAACGTTGACTGAAAAACATTTAAATGGTATGAGAAAATCCATAATAAGACTTATTCCTTCCACATAGTCATTTTCAATACATGAATAAATTGTGTACATACATGTAATTTTACTTGACAAAATCTAGTTTCCGCTCAAACTTATTTTTTTATTGTAGACATTAGGACAGTTCAATTAGTATATTTTACTACACCACAAAGTTCGTTTTATCAGTGTACTTATTTGACTTGAAGTAGTGCTGCTACTTTTTGGAGGCAAAAATTATACTTTTATGGCTCTACATTTTTTGGCTAACTTTATTCACCAGTTACCAGTTTGTAGTTTTCTGAAAATTACTTTTGATAGTATATTTAATGTCAGATACTTAAAGAGTTTTACTAAAGTGTGTTATTTCTGGGCTGTCTTCATCAAAGTTGTCAGTGTATAGCTTGATGATAAAAGAATTCTGCGGAGGCGAGGCTGGGTGGAATGATAGAGCAATCTTTAGTGAAACAGATGTCCAGCCAGGTTGGCTGCTGCCTGGTATTCTCAAGTCATGGCAAAGTTCTGCCCAATGCTTTGCCCTCTGCTCTATTAGAAATCCTTTTGGACCTTCTACAAGTATCCACCCCAGATCTCTAGTCGTGCGGGCCTTCTTAAAGTCCCTTGGGCTGTACCTCCCTACTTCTAATTGGTTACTTTGCTGGGCTGAGTGTCCACCTGTCTAATAGACTAAAAAAGGAGTTGGTCTGTCCTCCTGCTCATCTCCCCTAAATGACTAAATCTGTTACTGTCACCCCTTAGGTCTTGTATCCCAAAATGACCCCTCTATCCTTTTCTGGAAATGTACACATTTAGACATCTCCCTCCATCTAACATGAGGGTCAAACTCAGTTTTAGTTCTCTATAGTGGCCTTGTCTTCTGCTAACCTTTGACACCCACATAGCTGAATACTGACTTCGAGGACCCCTGGACCTGTAAGCTCCACACTGTCTACATTCCTTCACTCACACAAGGAGGAGGAACAGGTTCAATTTAAACTAAGTAAAGTCAAGGATCAGAATGTGTTGCAGTCCAGATACCTCAAGTGCTATTTGTATGGATGACTTGAAGTTAACATTTTAACATGATATCTTGGTTGTTACCTTTGGGTACTTTTCACAGCACAGGTTAGCATTTCCGCCAAATATTAATATCCCCTCTAAACTTCTCTGATCGGGAGATTCATCATCTCAAAGAGGTGACATTATCCCTCTTTATTTCACAAAGACAAGGGTATGCTCAATACTTATTTGATCACTGAAATGTCACATGACACAGTGGTGTATGATTTTAGGGAAGTGTGGATAAAATGCAAAATATGAAAGCTAGTGTGTTTGGTATTTTTAGCCTCTGTAATTGAGGAAAGACAATATGTCAACATGGACTCATTTAAAAAACAACTCAGTGATTCCTTAACACAATTTTTTATTATGAGTCTGAATATTTAACCCATCTAGAACTTCATGTGCTATGAAACAAATGCAAAATCGCTAATCTGCTAATGATTGACAAACAAGATTATTCATTCTGATTTATTTTGCTGTCATTGCAATTCATCTTAATGCAGAAAAATATAAATAAATTACAGCGTGTATGATAGTGGTTGGGAAGGACAAAACAGCTTAGTTCAAGACTGAAAGCTGCTCATTACAAAGTCAAGAATGCATTTTTCAAGAGAAAAATATATGTAAACATTTTTGAACACATAGAAGCCCTTTCCATACACTTCATAGATACTTAAGAATTCAAACAGTTAATATCATGGGTTAACAGAATGACACTGGACATAGTGACCTAAGATCCATGAGAAGTAGGAAAAAATAGGGTGAGTTTGTGTGTATATTTGTGTGTCTGTTTGTGTAATTATGCGTACAATATATGTCTGCCGGTGTATTCACTGTGATTGCTAAAGGTTGACTCTCAGCAAAGGGAGCTGATCTCACTCTTGCTGCAGCCCCATTTGCAGCAGGCATTGGACAGGCCCACCACCACGTCCCGGCCTTTGCGGTCAGCCTTGCGAAGGGCTTCCAGGATCTCCTCGGTGATGAAAGAACGGGCTGGCCTGCTGAACACTCCCTCCTGGTTGTCTGTAGGTGTGAAGTTTAAATCTCTGTTCCTTTGGAGGAGAGTCTCCACCACGGAGTTGTGACTCAAGCCCTCTGAGGAATCTTCCTGACGGGAGCTGAATGGGTCCTCCAAAACATCTAATGCAGTAGAATGGGCAAATAAAACATAAGAGCATGTTTGCCATGTTTTTTAGTTAAACACAGATATTAATATGTTATTTAATAGCAGTTGTTATAAGTGAGCAGGTCAGCATAATCCATCCATGATGACATTGTAAATGAGAATTATAGCTTCTTAATTCCAGCTAAGATTGTCCATATGCGAAACGCTGACCAAGCCATATGCCAAACAGCATTAGCATCTATTAGAAAAAGAACTAGTGTCATCTGTCAATCTGCTCTTCAACTTAGTGATCTACTTGTCCCTCCATTGAACATATCATTGGCATATGCTTTTCAGTACAATTGCACACAGTCACAAATGAGCAGAAGACAGTATAAAGACATAAACTTCATCAAGGACACCCAATTAATTTACATTGATCCAGAGAAGTAAAAAAAATATCATAACATCAGAAATTGAGGGGAAAAAGTTGATTTCATACAATAAATAGAAAATAAAATAGGTAAAGTCAACATATGAAACAGTAATAGTGACAACGTAGCACCTTCAGCCTCTCACCTGCACTGATTGACCGTCTCCAGCGTGACCCCCCGCAAGTGAAGATGACTGCCCGGATGAACTCACGACCACATAGCTTTACCCCATATGTTGGGTCATCCATGGGCTGAACCCCGGCCACCAGCAGGCACATAGCCAGCATCACAGCTTTCCACATAGTACCCAGAGAAAATAAAGCTCAATTGAAGTGGATGAAATGATAGGCAATTCTTTGCTTTGAGCAGTTCTTAGCTTTCTGTCACTCTGTTTGCAATGGCTATGACTTTCTGGGTGACCCAGGCGTGGTTTATAAAGGGGATTTGAGCTCTGCAAGTAGACGTGCAAACTGCGCATGCAGGCCTTTTCCGGAAGAGGAAAAGATTCAATGGACAGATACAGTCAGAGACCTTTATGGAGACAAAAAGCGGACCAAAGGTGGCATAATTACCAAATATGTCAGAGGCCTCAATGATATAATTGTGTTTCAACATGAGAAGCACTTTTGTCACCTTCAATTTCCTCAATTATATGACTTCATCAGATCCAACTCACATTTAATGCGTAAAAAATCCATGATCTTGGGTCATGTGGGGAGTGTGAATATGAGAAGCATACTGACATTAATAATTTCAACAAAAAGCAAAAGCTATGAGACTATGTGGCATCATGAAGTTCTAGCATACTGGTCATTTACAACTTTGTTTCCATTTATGTCTTCCATAGGGCTCAGAAAGTCCCTTTGCTATATCATGGTCTTTTGTGCCATACTAGTACCAGATTGTTGTGAAAATATATATACATACATAGATATTCTAAAAGATCAATAATCAAATAAATCAAAGCAAAAAACACATTCAGAAAATAATTATAATTGAGAGGAAGCTTCAGGTTGGTGGGTGATGTCAATAAATAAGACAGGGTTACTGAAAAGAGAAAGGTGAATTTTATGAATGTTTGTTCTTTTGATGAAAAAGAGGGGGGATAATACATAGTTAACTGATATTGCCTGAACACATGAAAGTAACCTTTCGCATACGCATGTTGCCATGAATTCCTCAGATAAGATTTTAGACCTGCTGGCACCACTACAGGAATATATTCAGGCCATTGTGGCCGATATCATGATTATTTACATCAGTTTTACATTTTTTAATCCACACAAGACCCTCTATTACGTCCATATGTATAATTTTCCCTTTCTCTTGAAAGCCACATATATTTTCATCTCTTTGCCAAAAGGTGAACTGGGGGAACTGAGACAAAACCAGTGACATTTTCCAAGTCAGATAACAGAGAAGTCTTATTATGAGCCAGGCAAAAATAAAACACATTTTAATCTGTGTCTAGTCAAAGGTCGCTCATTTAGGGATTTACAATGGCGATGGTGAATTTGTAATTAACGTGGCGATAAAAAAAGCAAACAAAATGACATTTTAGGAGGGTGTCCACCCTGACATTCATTAACACAGTATCACAGAAGTGACCTGTGGAGGTCACAGGAGCAATATGAAAATGTGACCGCCTACTTATTATGAACATGTGGTGTAATTAAAATTGCACACTGTAGACAAGTTTATATAATTTATTTTGCAACAGCATGTTGTAATTTATATGTTCTGTTGTATGACGACAAGATAGGCCTGACTATATAACTGATAAATATGGACACAGGGTAAGAGCTGGTAACTGTACTGTTCACACTTTTTTATAACATGTAATAAGATTTATTTAAAATATGTATTGAGTATAAAGATTTAGTTGAACACAAACTGTCACTACGATCAAGTCACTGTTCATTATTTGCCAAACAAGTCAAACTGCTAAACCTTAAGGCCATTCACTGAAAGAGCTTGGTGCCTAAATATCCAGATAAACCTAACAGGTGAATCATCCATCACCAAAGACAAATGTTTTTTGTTTTTTCAAATTGCACATGTCACACTATGTAAAATTAACAAATGTAATCAAGCAACAGGGGCAACCGCAGAAGGTGACAAGAATAGACACAAAAAATATAAATACAAATAAATAGATATATAAAGGGGAAAAGGGATAACATTTACTGCAATTGTCTCTTGTTTTATCCGGTTAATTACAAGCCAAAGAGCATACACTAGTTTTGACTATTTGTGACTCAATTAGCAAACTTTTATCTAAGCAATATTCTTAGAAATGTTTCTCTAATATGTAAGGTGAAGGGGCTTGTCACAGCCTCACTCCGGAACAGAGTGAAAAGCTCTGTTATTAGGATGGTGAGAAACAAAAAATGTTCCACAAGGACCACAAATGGGTAGTAGACAGAGCTGCTATGACACTTTTGACAAGCACTGAGATTAACCTATGACTTTCATTGGCACAGCATCCGCCTAGTAGTAAAAAGTTGATGTCAGTGATAGACAGAGATGTTCCACAAATGGGCGTGGGAGGCTTTGTAGTGGACGTTTTCTGTGCCTGTGCCTTTAAGATAATTTGGCTGAACTCAGCCAATCAGAGCAAGGAAGGGGGAGGGAAGGGAGCTGGTGGGTAGCAACAGTTGCCCTGGTGAGGACGAAGCGCCATAGCCGCGGTAGCCCTGGCGACAAGAGCCCAGCAACAAGAATCAACAACAACAACAACTGAATCCGCCATAAAATTAAAAGAAGATATTTTACCAGTGGGAAATACACACGTGGAACCAGAGGTGAACCTCTTACATATAGGAAATATTTTGTGTCAAATTATGCTGAATTGTGCTGTTGCTCTTTTCCCTTGTTGTTTCAGTAGCCATAACAGGCATCTGCCTTCCAGTGTTAGCTGAGATTAGCCTGCAAGCTAGCCGTCGTACTGATAATCAGTCGGGTCCGTTTCTTGAACGAGGTACTTTGTGACCGCTGCTCATCCCTGTGTCAGTGAATTGTGCCTGCCGTGACGACGCAGCCACAGGCGCATACTCAAGCAGGCCGTTGTTATGGCGATGTCAAATGCAAAAGGGTACAAAATGGCGGTTGTTGTAGAGACCAGTTAGCTTGCTGCCCGTGTTACCTTGCTAGACAGCTAGCATTGGTGCTGTCACGACAGGCGCGTGCTTGTTACCGCTTACAGCTAACGGAACCAGCAACGGTCACTCGTGTGTTCTTAACGATATTTTGGTGCATTTTGTGGCAGTTGAGCACATTATGTTTTTATGTAAGAGCCGGCTCAACGGAAAACCAACTCCCTGAGTACATTACGTGATCCTTCCAAAAGGGAGACCAAATAAAGGTAGTCAAATTAAAAGTGTGAATATACAGACACTTTGTGGGATGGTGTTGAGGCAGGGGTGGAGTGGAAATTGTCCCCACGATAACGGAAAGTTGAAGAAGCTGGGGCAGGTGGCGGACATTTAACATCTAATGGGCGTGGCGAAGGAGGGCGTTTTGCAGGTGCTTGGCAAGTCCAGAGTTCACTGTAACGTTTGTTTGTTAACTGCTTTGCTATTCAGCGAGGTTATAGATATGTTATACGGTTAGTTTTTGCCAATTGACTATTTACGCAAGGATTAGGGTTAAACCTTCACGTGTGATTGAAATCACAGATGTGACGCTAGATCACAAACTCTTCCATCTGCCCTATCATTTCCAGTCAGTTTAACAGAAGATGAACGAAGATACAAAGTTCATAAGATAAGATCTAGGATATTAACTATGAAAATGTTTCAAATGGCAAAAAGGATAAGGAGCACATTTAATCTCTTGGTAATAGTGTGTGTGACATAAAATATAACAACAGCCCACATTGCAATATTAATGCAGTGTGATAAGGGATTCTCCCTACTTGTGCAGCAGGCATAACTGTAAATGTGAGTAGCAGTAGGCTGTATGATCACGTTACAGGTAATGAGACACCGAAAGGCTTGTTCCCGTCAGTGCTCCTCCCCCACATCTCCACATTAGCTGCACCACCAACAGGTCAGCCACAGCACTTTCAGAAAAAAGCCCTCTTACTTAAAGATTTGCATCAAGGAAACAAATGAGAATGTTGATAAATTTGCAGTGTCTGCAGGTTGCGAATCTGAGATCTGAGATAGATTATATAATAATCAAGCCAGTATCTGGTGGTGAACTTTCTATTCAGCTTTAGCACTTTTAAGAGATCATGAAAGAAACATAATTTGCCTCATGTCCAAGTGTTGCTCATGTCATTGTGGTTGGACCTTCTGCTCCAAAATATTAATGAATTACCTCTAATAATAGTTACTTATTGTACAAGTAATAATTGACTAGAATCTATGATTCATCACGTTACGATCTGCTACATACTACAAAATGGGTATTGTATCACTCTTACCTTTAAAACTCTGACTAAATCTCACTCCCCTGCCCTGTTTCTACATGGATGATTATAAAGTGGTTTCAAAGAACAGGTGATATTAGGCTGTTCTAACCAAATAGAGCATGGAAAAAAATAACTCTAGGCTTTATCCCTTGTTGACCAATACAGAGTATCCCTAATGTTTATTAGTAATGCGTAACCAGTTACTTTTTTCCTTTTCCCAGGGTGATTCCCAGCTCTTGTAATGGCCACCTCAGGCTACGTAGGCGAGATCCAGCCGGCAGCCCAACCACAGGTGGCTGGTGTTACTGTCACACAGGGGCAACCTGACCCCAGCTCCACACCTCCAACTGCCCCTCAGTTTCTGGCTGAGATCCAGACTACTGTGGTCACTCCCACTGTTGTCACACCCACAGGCCAAACTACTCCCACCGATCAAGCCACCTCCATCACAGCGCAGAAGCCCGTAGCTGGTAATCAGACTCAGTCTGCAGCACAGGCCCAGCCAGCCCAGACACAATATGTGACTGCAGAGATCCAGGGCTCCCCTTCGCAGTCTGGAAATGCTCAAAGCACTCCTCAGTATATTGTTGTGACAGTCACAGGTAAGGACTGAACATGTCATTACATGATATGCCATTGGAACAAATGTAGATCAGGCCAGTTTAAGGCTCTGCAATTATACATGCACAGGAGCAGCGCTTTTCCTAATCAATCCATATTTTAGTGGTTCTCCTCATGAAATTGTAGTCGCTCAAATGAAATATAATTGTAAAGTATAATGGAGTGTTATTTTGTAGTATTGAGATATACTTTAACTTTTTACACAAAAAATAGTTGCCCAATGACAGAGTGAACCTTAAAACTATTTCAATTTTAAAAAATAGTTTATATACAATCCTATTTATTTTAAAAACAGTTCCAGTCTTACAGTTCCATCTTTATCGGATTTAATAATACTGTATATAACGGCAATCTGCTGAGATACTTTCAAGTTTCATGGATCTTTATTGTGTAGAACAAAGTTATTTAAGTTGCCTTTTGACACAATTCTTTGTTCTGAGTTTATTGTTTAGTAACTGTAACTTTAATGACCTAATTTATATTAGATATTTGGCCTGAATTGTGGAATGGACTAGTTAAAAAATATTCCAACAACTTCATTAAAGTAAAATTAATGATTGTATTTAAATTCTCTCTTTGTCCTTCAGAGGGCTCCCTTCACTCCAGTGACAGTGTGTCGGACTCCAGCCCCCCTCCAGCTGTGGTGCAGACAGGAGTTCCCACACAGGTTGTTCAGCAGGTACAGACTGCTCAACAGGTAAAATGTGCCCACACACACAGACACAACATTAAATTAATGTGTCATTGACCCTTTAAACAAGTAGTATCTTTATCTCAGCAGAGGTCAGTCGTGCAGGCCACCTCTCAGATAGCCAAGACTGAGCCTGGCACCCAGCTCAGTATCACCAGTCTACAGCCTGTTCATATCAGCCCGGAGGTAAGTCAGACCACCACACCACATCATTGGTGGTCAAATATGATATCTGACAATTCACTTGCACCATCACTGACCAACATACATTTTTACAATACAAACACATCATATCTTCCATCATAAAAGGATCACATGTGACATCCACAACTTCACAACTTTTGAACCTCCCTCTGATGGCTTCCAGCTCCGTCCTAGCACTGAAGTGACAGCGTTAGTCAGAGATAACAGTCTACAAGAATGCCAGCTACTTCATGAGATAGGACAGTCAGAGTTCCCGGTATCAGGAGACAACATACAAGAATGGTACGATATTCCCCTCTTCCTCCCCTTGGACCTCCTTCAGTATTACCAATCACTGAACTTGCTCTCTGTGCATGTGGAGAAAGAGATACAAGTTCACCATCCAGTTACAAGCTCATGCCCTGATCAGCCACCACTACAGGCTACAACTGCCACTTTCCAAGTAGGTCAGGGACACAAGGGAGACTACTGCTATAGAGTTAAGGGAACAGAGAATATGTCTGTAGCTAAGAAATGTATACAAGTCATAATTGCAAAAAAAAAAACCTGTACATGAAAGTTGTCCACAGTTGATATGGTGTAACCAGGTGAGCAAGGATTGATTGGAATTTTTTTGTGAATGTAGGTATGTGTGTGTGTGTGTGTGTGCCCACTCCTTAGGTCCAGCAGCAGCTCACCCCAGTGCCAGTGCAACATGTGTACACCAATCAAGTGCAGTATGTGGAAGGAACAGACACCAACTACACCACCAGTACCATGTGAGAATAAAGCTATGTAATTACACATGTTCAGATAGAACTTTTCCCTTAAGAGTTTATTTTGTTTTTAACGCTTTTTTCATGTCTTTCATGCAGTCGTTCCAGCACCTTCCCTTACACTGATACACCTCTGTACACCCAGACCACAGCCACCCAGTATTATGAAGGTCAGCCAACCTCGGGCTCACAGGCCTCCACCCCTGGCACACCTCTAACCGTCTCAGTGACTGCTGGCACAACTGGGTCTGTGTCCATGTTTGTGGCTCAGCCCACCAGTGCAGCAGGGGGAGGGGCCACAGTCGTGACCACAGGTGGCACCACCAATGGGGCAGGGGAAGGGGCAGGCACCAATGGTGGCACAGCAAGCAGCTATGTGATCCAAGGGGGTTACATGCTGGGCAGCAGCAGCGGAGGGGCAGCTGGCAACAGTCAGAACTACTCTCACACCGCCCGCGCCTCTCCAGCCACTGTGAGTATTACAGAGGGCGAGGAGAGTAGCGTGCCGTCGGCAGACAAGAAGGTATGCAGAGGCGCCAAGCGCAATAATTTCTTCTCATTTTTTTCTCCCACACAACCTTTGGTGGCACACACCAATGATATCATAGTTTTGTCCAGTGGAAAGCACAATTAAAAATGTGGATATTCATATTAGTACTATGAAATGTTAATATTTTCAGTATTTAACATAATAAAAGTACGCCTACAATTATTGAAGCATATAATATTTTTAACTGTGATTTCCTCCTCAAAAAAATAAAACAAAACCATGACCGCATCATTTTCATATCATTACAGTGCATGTGATGAGGGGCATTTTGAATTTCCCTGAAATGCCCCAACACTATATCATCCTAAATTCATCGTATTGAATCGCATATAATAGTGGTAAACAACCTAAGTTTGGCAAACATCCCATGTCCCAGGTCATTAATTCATTGCATACCAAAGTTGTATGCCACGGCACGCAAACTAACATATTTGTGTTTTCATACCCAAATGATCAACAAACTGTAAATGTGAATGGATTTTGTTTGTGTTTGTAGAATTTATGAATAAGAAAAATGTGTGCACATGTACTGTACTGTGTAATGAGTTGAAAGATGTTAGTAATGTAGTTTGCAAATAAGCAAGCATATGTTTGTGTGCCCATATATTGAGGTGTGTTGTCCTGTTTGTATCTACTGGCTTTGCTAACTGCTCCAGCTATTTTCTTTTTATTATTGCCTGCGTGTCAGGTACAGTGGTTGCTGGACAACTATGAGACAGCTGAAGGAGTGAGTCTGCCACGTTCGACCCTCTACTGCCACTATCTGCTGCACTGCCAGGAGCAGAAACTAGAGCCTGTTAATGCTGCCTCTTTCGGGAAACTTATTCGATCTGTGTTCATGGGGCTACGCACACGACGCCTGGGCACACGGTAAGACGGGTCAAAAGAAAGGCCACACACACAAACCCATTCCCAATCCCTTCATACACAGCTTGCCTATATGACATGAAAGGCCTGTATACATTGATGCCATACCGAATGTGCTTTTTTTTTAAATGTGTTTTTTTGCTGACAGAAACAAATTGGACAGAAAATGTTAGAAATCAATATCAAAGTCACAGAGAGAGGACTGCAATATAATCTCCCTACCACAGTGCTGTACATCAACAGACACCCTCTTTATATGCACTGTATGATCCACATGCATATAGATCTTAATTAGTGAACACCTATGCAAAGCTTTCTGCAGGAAATCTATGATATGTAAAGCTCTTGAAAGCATTGCGAAATGTTCGCTTAGTGTAGAAAAACGTGTGGGCATAGATGAAGACAGACAGCATGTGTGTGGGTGATTGAGTTTGACAAAGACGGGGAGGGTGAGCAAATGAGATTGATTTGTAGAAATGTTTGCTAATATATGGTTATAACTATAGTTAAACAATACAGTATATTTCATTATTGTATTTTATGAAATTAAAGAGGAACATATTTAAATCAGCATGTATGAGTCCTATTGTATGTTTGTAGCCTTAGGGGAGTTATCATAGGTTTATATAGATAATGTAAACCCTCTCGTCTCACAACCTCTTCTTTTCTCCTCCCGTAGATTTACTATGGGAGACACATTTGCCAACACGGGACCAATTTGATGTATAAACATATTTTATCTGTCCCTTACAGGGGTAATTCTAAATACCACTATTACGGACTGAGGATCAAGGCAGGCTCTTCTCTTCTCCGTCTGATGGAGGACCAGCAACATCTGGCCATGAGGCAGCAGCCCTTCTCACAGAAACAGAGGTAGTCACATAGTTGTCCCTACACACACTCACACATTTATTGTCAATCATTACACCACTCACTGTGACATTTTTCTTTCTATCCCTGTCTCTCACACTATGTGTTTTACTTCAAATCATAGCATGGTTCCAGATTTCTCCAATATTATAAAACAGTGCTTCAGTTTAATTTCACTTAATTATAAATAATCTTTGTGTAGCTCTGAAAGTTTCATCTACATTGTCTTATGAACTTAACCCCTGTTCTTATCAGGTTGAAGCCAGTGCATAAAGTAGAGGGGATGACCAATGGTACAGCAGCCGGAGCAGGCCAGCAGCAGCAACAGCAGCAGGGTTCGGGGCAGGTTGACATCAGCACCCAGGTGCAGCAGTACCAGCAGTTCCTAGGTGAGTTCAGTAGACAGTTATCAATTATCTACAGGTATACAAGTGTTGAGTTAGGATTTGTCAAAAAAGAAGATGGTATGACATATTATTGTGAAAAAACAGCATATATAGTAAAATATTATATTGAAGTGACTACAGGTTGCTCTCTGCATTTACCGTGATTTCTCCTTGAGTATCCAATATACTTGTTTTCTGTTTTCCAGATGCATCCAGAGCTCTCCCAGAGTTCCCAGACATCGACCTCCAGGGGAAGTCTCTGCCAGAGGGCATTGAGCTGGAGCACATAAAGAGCTTTCAGCTGCTGTACAGAGAACACTGTGAGGTAACCAGCTGAGGTTGCCTTTTCTGTCTATTTGTCAGTGTCAGTAGAAGACGTCTTTGAATGAAAGTACCCATTTTAAGTTTACTAGCTGAGGTAAATTCATGTTGTTTGACAACTGATGGAGAAGATTGGTTTAAAAGTATTCTATGAAGTGCACCTCTGATAAATTGTTGGGCTCAGTCATTTGTTGTCAGGCATTCATGTTTAACATATTCTCTCTCTGTTTTATCAGGCCATACTAGATGTGATGGTCAACCTGCAGTTTACCCTGGTGGAAACTCTGTGGAAGACCTTCTGGAGGTTCAGTCAGAGTCAGGCTGGAGATGCCACGTTGGCTGTGTGAGTGCTCAAGACTTACATGAACATAAGAAATATCTCCTGTTGCAGCAGCAGTAACGTTCTATAAAACATTTTGGTAAATGAAACTGTTTGTGTGTTGGCAGTCACGATGAATCAGAGAAGCGTCTCCCTAAGTGCTGTCTGGTGTTGCTTTGCAAGTATGACCCAGTGCTGCGCTGGAGCCGCGACTGTGACAACAGCCTGTACCAGGGCCTGGTGGAGATCCTCATCCCTGACGTCCTCAGGCCCATCCCCAGTAAAGTTCTCTTTAATCTCTGACACAGCGAATATTTGTCCATACCTGCAGTAAATGCCTATAAACATATAGAGCTATTCTTTAACCTCAGTACTAACTGTATCTATTTAGAGTTAACCTATGAGAGAACAAAGGTCATCCTGCCATCTCATTTAAAACAGAGACCGTCTTGCGATGGAATCACACTCGCAGAGACGTTCGTCAACACATTCTAACCTATGACTGCTTGATAGTGATGACTACCTTATTACATGAGACTTCGCCCACCTTTGAACTCAGCGTTCATCTCATTTCAATTACACACCTGTAAAAGTTCCTGACTGCATTGTGGACAAAATTAGTCCACAGACAGACTTTCCTAATTCCTATCTCCCTAGCTGCGTCAACCTTGTTCAGAGGAGACTTATATTAAACTTGGCCTTTCTTTTGATCTCAAGTACAAACCTGTACATTTTCAGGTCTGCATCATGCATGGTTGTGACACTATTGCGCTGACAATAATCTATCTACAGACAGACATATAAATGGCTGGCAAAATTTGCAAAATTGCTTCTGTATTAATTCCAGCTACAAAAGGTATCGCCAAGACCACATTTTGCCACAATGACACACAGACTCAGAAAGTTAAAATATTACCAGCCGCGAGTGTACAATTCTACATTACAGTTTTTCCTTATGGTGTGCCAGCTACACTGCTGTGGAAACTTAGTGGACTTGTGGATTTCTTTCAGTTTCAATTTTAGGCAGATTTTAGTGCATGTTGCCACATAAGATATTTTCCACGCCCCGGGTCTTTGTCTTCCAAGTAAATTTGAACCACATTGGGAATTTGGTTGGGAATATACATGGCCAGAGGATCTATTTCTCCCAAAGAAACTTAGCTGTATTCCCCAGGTGTTTGATAATATTTCATCCAGACACATCCTCAGCGGATAGAAAATGACAGCTTGCTCTGAAGCACAGGCATTTAAGTCTCTTAACCCTTTTTCTTGCTATCCCCAGGTGCCTTAACTCAAGCCATCCGTAACTTTGCCAAGAGCCTGGAGAGCTGGCTGACCAATGCCATGATGAACATCCCTGAGGAAATGGTCCGCATCAAGGTACACTCCCCTTGTACCGGCTTGCAGTTGATGGAAAGATGTTTTCTCCAAACCATGAAGCAAGCTGTCTTAGGCCTGCAGAATCGGCCAGTGCAAAACCATATTTTGACTGGTTGCAAGTGTAGCTGTAATATTTTCAAATCAGTGCAAATCCATTTTTTGTGTGGGAGTTTTCCTTGTTGTGGTTGTGTGAACACGAGCAAGAGCTGATTTAAAATAAAATGCTGTCCTATTATTCACCATCCTTTGTGAAAATAAATGCAGCAACACTTCTAGGTCAATCATGCAAATCATTAGGAGTAGAAAATGGCTGATTCTAAACATTTTTCTCTTATGGAAACAGTCCTGTTTTTTTTTTTTTTTTTATAGTGAAA
>OMLP01015429.1:48753-62827 GCA_900302685.1 Spondyliosoma cantharus | reverse complement strand
CTTTAAAACAACTCATGGCTTTGCATCTTGAAAAACAATACTTTATCATCTACCTGTAGCAGCTTTCAACAGTTATTGGTCATCCCGCATGCATGAATCAACACTGTAGAACTCATTTTGTACAGTGGAAAACTAGCTCACTTGTACAAAACACTGTAAGTGAACACATTCATAAGAAGAAAAGAAAAAACAATCCCACTGAACATAAGTTGAAACACCATGCAAACCTCATCAGAGAAGAAATGTGACAATTTATTTAAAAAATTAAAAAATCAAAACAAAAAATGATCTTAAAAGGGATAACTCTGATGTATGATCTGTACCAGACACGCAGTATGATTATAGTCCTATTAATTCTGTTCAGTTCCATAAATATAACACAGGGGTATGATGCTAAGTGCTTTAAATGGGACTTCTAAGTCTTAAGAACATAAATAGAACATGTAATAAAATGCATTGGCAACTCAACCTCTCTGCAATGAAGTAACCGCTTCTAGGCTTCCATGTTCATAACAGCATTTATAAATGTATGTAGAGGCATTGAGAAGCTGTGTGTCTGTCAGTCTTCTCCCTCCCCTCACCAGCTAGCACTAGAATGTTTGTTCAGGTCACATTTTTTTTAAGTATCCAGGGGGTGTTTGGTGGTGAGGGAGGGTTTTGTTTCCCCTCACAAGGAAAAAAAGATTCTAGATTCTGGCCTGAAGTTCAGGCTTGTCTTCATCCCTTCTTCCTGATTCTCTCTGGCATCCTTCTGCCATGAGTTCTCACTGCGTCTAGAATACAAACGATTGACAGAAAGCACATCCATTGTGTGAAAACCACTTGCAGAATAACTGCTTACTATAAATCATAAAGTGTATTACTCTCTCTGTACCAACCTGTCCTGGCTGGGGAGTAGCTGACTGGCCAGGGGCCTGTCCTGTCTGTCCATAGTACGCAGCCTGTTGCCTGTAGTACTCCGCCCAGGCTGCGCTGTAGTCCGGCTGGCCCCCTGTTGTGGATGCTGCTCCTCCTGCTGCTGTTCCTGGGGCTGCAGGTGCTGTCCCGGGGACGGAGCCACCCGTCTGGGCTGGAGGTGACAGACAAAAGAGTTATGACCCAGCTAACCACTACATTTACATTAACTGCAAGACAAACACACAGGCACAACTAATGAGCCAAGAATTGAGGAGGTGACAACTTTTCCTTCCAATGAAACATAAATAAATGCCTTTTTAAAAAAAAATAATAATTTGGTCATTTGTCTTTCATCAAGTTAAAATATGGGCTGCAACTTACTTTCACTGTCAACTGATGTATTTCTCCTTTGATTAATCAGTTTGTTCATTCAATGAAAATAGTGAGATTTAAGTGCAACAGTCCAAATATGAATAGAATATAACTCAGATATAAGAAAATAAACATATCCTTACATTGAAACAAAAAAGGTTCACAAGTTTTACTGAAAAGATTGCTAAAAAAAAATAAATCTTGTAATCAATTGTCCGTATTTTAATTATTAATTTATTTTACATGTGTTCATGTGCTTCAAGCTTTTATCTCATGTTTCACTGCTGCACAACCAACTGCCCTTTGGGGACAAATAAAGTCATTGAATGACAAGTTAGACATTTGAAAGTTAACAGCAGGTAAATTTACAGATTGTGTTCTTTGGTCTCACCCATCTTCTTATAGTACTCCTCCCAGGCCTTGGTGTAGTCTGGCTGGCCCCCTGGCGTCTGTGCCGGTTGGGTCTGGTCCCCTGAAGTTTGGGCACCTCCAGCTGGGTTAGCGGGGTACTGGGCTGGCACAGCCCCTGACGGCTGCTGGTAGTACTGAGCGTAGTAGGCCGCCCAGGCCGCATTGGGGTCATTGGCTGCTGCCTTGCCTAGAAAAGATGCAGGGTGGAGGGGGTGAGGTCCTCATAGGGTGAGGGTGAGCCCCTGCTACTGGCCTGGAGACCGGGCTTGGAGACCAGGGGGGAAACAGAGACAGGGTTAGCCAAAGCTGCTTAAGGTAGAGACACATGCATCTCATCAAAACATTTCCATCAGACTCCTGTTGACCTTCACAGATTTAGAAAAAAAATGTGTCATTACTCATCTGATATGACTGGGAGGGTATACAGTAAAACCTATAGCCTGGGATGAAAGTACTGTAGTAATGTGTTTAAAAAAAGACCCAACATGCTAAAATGAGCACAAACAGAGTGATGAACAGTGATCATTGAAAACCAGGAGAGGCAGAGAAATCAAAGGTGACTCACTGGGGTCATGGGGTGCCTGGGGCTGCCACTGCTGGTAGGTGTTGCTCCAGCCCTGAGGAGTGTACTGATGAGGACCTGGAGGACCACCACTGAGAAGGAAATGGTTTATATGGATATGGTTTATTATGAAAAGTCAATCGGGATCATCATCCTGACAAAATGAGAAAAACTATCCTTGTTCCAGCTACTCACTGTGGTGGTCCAGGCGCCCCAGGTGGTCCAGGGTTGTATGGGTTAGGATTGTAGGGACCCATGGGACCAGCAGGACCTGGTCCACCTGGCCCCGGGCCTACAGGACACAGAGGACCCTGGGGAACGCATGACATAATCATACATCAAATGAATGAAAATAGTAGCAAAAAACCTGCCAATAAATTTTCTGTTGATCATCTAATTGACTCTTGCAGTTCTCGATTTAAACTGGTTATTTGGCTGTACTACAGTCAATTAATTTACATGTCATTTAAGAAAATCAACTGGAGAATGTGATCTTTGTGTTCTGGTGAGAGTTCCAGCTTCTGTATTTAGGCTTCCAGCATGTAACTTAAAAAACAAGAATGGTTACTACCTCAATTTTCTCTTCAATGAGCTGCTTAGCGTGATCGATCTGCTGCGGTGAGCCACGAATGATAAACAGCTTGAAGTTAGGGTCTCCGTTGGGGGGCGGCTGTCGAGAGATTTCAACAAAGGCCCCTGTCTGCTGGTTGATGGACTTGACATTCTCCCCTCCCCGACCAATCACAAGCCCACACTTGTGGGCAGGAATAGAGAAGGTCATTTCCCCTCCAGGGGGCCCCCACCCGCCTTGTCCTCCACCTCTGCCCCTATTGCCTGCGGGCATGCCCGGGGGGCCTGGGGGACCCTGTAGATGGAGAACAGAAAAAGCCTCAGTGCTACAGCATAATACTGTATATTTGTGTACATGTTTATATTGAATGAAAAGCTGTCAGTGCTTGGGCTTGATGATATTTCTGTTTTACGAATTTAGATCTGCTGATGCAAACATTAAGAAGCTTACATGCTAAAAAATCTGCCTTGAGCTTGCTGCCATATATTTCCTGTTATCCACCTTGATGATCTTTTACTGAGTTTACAAGTGAACAAACGTATGTTTTAGACTGTGAAAGTGTGTGCGTGTGTGAGTAAAAGTGATCCATACCCCCTGTCCCTCCTCCCTGACCCTGATGCTCTGCAGCAGATCGTTAATGATCTGGGCAGCGTGCTCGCAGCGGTCGGGAGGACCACTGATGTGGGCAACCTTATCTGGACCAGTCCCGTCATCTGTAAGAAAGATTTTGGTCTGCATGAAGCAATCATTTTTAACATTAACTTTTACTGTTGCTGAACCCATTTAGAATCAACATCTACCTATGTAACTTGAGGCCTTACAAAAGTGATAAGTATAAGGTATAAGTTACCCGCTTCTGGTGGTAAAAAATTATTTAGCTTATGCGTTGATAAAATTGCTTGCTGTTCTCGTGCCACTGTTGTCCTTTCAACACTAGATTTTTGCAGGTACACCCCTTACTGTGACACAGTCAATATAAAGTAGTTAAGTAAGATGATACCTACAAACTCATGCGAAAAGGAAATCACATACATTGCCAACTTGAACGTGCTAATGCAGACATCATCAAATGTGGAAAACATAAAAATGCAACCAGCCATCACCGGGTCCTACCTTGTTTGAACTGTATCCTAACTCCAGCATCATTCTGGATCTTCTTGATCATCTCTCCATTGCGCCCTATGACCACGCCGACTGAGTGTCGAGGTACCGGGATCTGACAGAAAAACAGAAGTTTTTTATGAACTTGGTTATGCCCAAATACATTTCCTCATACTATGATGCCACACACAAACTCACATCCATGCCTCCTCCCATGCGGGAGCTGAAGTCAGTTCTTTCACTAAAGCCGCCATGGTCTCTCTCCCTCAGAATCTCCTGCACCATTTCCTGGGCTTGCTGAATAGAAAAAACATGGTGATTACAGTACATAGCAACTGAGCACCAGCCAGTGATATTAATGAGATGATTTTATGCATGTACCTGCACTTTGTAGGGATCTCCAATAATTCGTAGGGGTTTGTCAACATTGGGTCCCTGAGAGGCATCCTGGATCAGGATCATCTTCACTCCTGCACGCTCCTGGAATGTCACACAATTAACATTATAGTTCTATATGTTTTCATGGTTGGCACTACTTAAGTAAAAACAAATTAACTGGCTCTACTTTTGAAACGTTTTTGTATATTAAACAAAATATACTGCATCATAAAATTGCTGAAAACAGCGCTCACCTATCTCTAAGTTCACATCAATCAAAAGTTTTTAAAAATGTGATAGCCATGCAATGTACCTGTAGCTGTTTGATGGTCTCTCCTCCCTTGCCAATGACAAGGCCAGCCTTGCCAGCCGGGATCATCATCTCATGCACAGTGCCATTCTGCCCGTTGGTGGACTCATGATAAGAAGAAGGGGGTGTTCCCCTCCCTCGTGACACTATCTCGTCCAACAGCATCTTGGCTTTCCTGGCCGGGGAAGAGCTGACCAGTTAGTCCACATCATTATGCTGATATAATGGCAAATTACATTGACCTTATATCATATCATTTAGTATTTATGAAACAAAGGCATAGGTGAGAATATACAGAATTACCCAATTAAAGATGGCATAAAATAACAAGAGATTTCTAACAAAGGAAAAAAATGTTTTAAAATCATTATAGACAGCACACAATGCTTTGAAAAACTCTTGATGTAATTTCGCCCACGCCCTCATTTCTGACAGATTTTATGATTGGATACAAGTACACACAACAATCTACTTCATCAGAGGTGAATATTTCTGATGCTTCCACATGAGACAACAATCAGCCCATTTGCATGAGGTCTGAAACTTACTGTATGGAGTCATGGGAACCTGTGAGAGAGACGCTCCTCTCTGGAAGGCCTCCACTGTCTGCACACACACACAGTCCAACACCAAAAGCAAAATAAAACTGTCAATTATAATAAAAAATGGAAAGCTGTGGATCACTGTTCAGGCTAACGCCACAGAAGTGGAGACAGTACCTGGAGCTATCTGAACCTTGCAACCTGACTCCTGTTGAATCTTATTGATCTGTTCACCTCCACGGCCAATAACTGGGGACAAAGAAACGGCAAACTGTGCGTTGTTGGTGGGTTATACTTGCAATAGCGGCATTCATTTGTGTCTTATAGCATAGAAACAGAGGGACATTATCATGGGCCAAAACAGAGTAGGGCTTCACTCACTGAGTCCCACCATGCTGTCTGGTACACTGTACTCCTCTGTGGTGGAGGTTGGCCTGGCAACATCAGCAAGCATGGATGACAAAGAGGCAACAAATCAGGCAATAGTACACTTTCTGATGGCATTTTTGCTACACTATTATACGAAGACAAAATGCACACTATACACTGTACACATTCAACTGAAAGCTATGAGATCTCACCTTTGTTGTGCAAGAGCAGCTAGCTGTGCACCAATAGCTGAGATGGTATATAAACAGTAAGAAAGAGAGAGTGAGGAAACAGAGCAAGGGAGAGGTTTTGGATTACTGATGGACTGTGACACAGACAGAGGAGAGGAAGTGTGGACATACAAGGGTAAAGGGGCAAACTGCTGAAACATGAACACTGTACACCAAATTAAATACCATCAACTGTGAGTTATAAGATCGCAAAGCCAAAAGTAATCAAAACATAAAATAGTGGGATGGACTCACACAGTGCTTTGGCTGAATCCAGGTCACTTTGTGCAGCCAGTTTCTTGCTCTCCGGTTCATCTGTTATATGAGGAAATGACATATCTTCTGTGAGAGGTGTCACTGAATTCCCTCTGCAGCAAAAGCATCATCAATTGTGCAATTCAGAAATGGCTCTTATTTAAACGTATTCATTTTGGCAGACGCTTCTGTCCAAAGTGTCGTACAAATAAGATACAATCTGTGCCACAGTAAATCAGGGAGCCGCAGTCACCATACCTGCGTCCTCCAGCTGTCGTTTCTGTGCAGTGAATGGAAAGCCTTCTGATGCAGTGTTGTTCAGAGGAGTTCCAGCATCGCCCCCGATCTTAGCTGCAATCTGAAACATAAGAGTAAAATACACCATGACAGCAGAGTTACCAAATTCTCAGCTGGACAAGTGTACCACCTGCCCCCAAATGTGCCCCAATAATACCTCATGTATAAACCACACATTGAATTGAATATCTCAAAGTAAACTGTACAGTCTTTAGCAATATCTACTTATATTTTGTTTAGTATACTTCAATCGCTTTATTTTGCCTTTGTCAGGTGACTGATGTCACAATGCATTTTCCCTTTGGGATTTATAAAGTAATACATCTATCTGTATGGCCTGGGAGATCCAGTATTAAAATGTGGATATATATAAAAATAAATACGGCTGCTATTACAGAGGATTGTCACTATTATAATGCATTGATGCCTTATAACATCAACCTTTTTTTGTGGGTCAATTTGATTCCCTTAACATTTAAATTCTTTCCACCATACCCGCATTATAACACCTTAATACCGACCACCCCCACAGTTAGTTTGTACATCTTCTGTCAGCACTGCACTATCATGATGTCGTGCCCTCAGATTTAGACCGAAATGTCTCAAATCTTGCAAAAGTCTATTTTCAGTTGACACTGTGGGTTTGTTGGCTAAACGCCTATGTAAGCTAACATTAGCTAATGTACAACCAGCAGTGACATTACGTAACAAGCGTAAATGTACTATTATGAACAACCGTTAACTCGAAAATATATGTGAAGTCTAAATAATTATCCCAGTGATATGTGTTAAACAGTGTGAACAATATTATCCCTCAGGCTAACTTTTTAGCTAGCCCTCCCTCCAAACATGCTCCAGTATATCACATCCCTCACCTGCCGGGCCCGCTGCACCGCGTCCGCAAACGCATCTTTTTTTATGCCTCCCGCTCCGTTCCCAAGAGCTGCCTGTCCACCGAGAGTGGCCCCAGGACCTGGTGGCGGCACTGCATTGTACTCCGACATGTTCACCAGAAGACAGGCGAAGAAAGGGGAGCAGAAAACCGGGTCGGTGCTGCGCAGGAGTGGGAAGGAAAGTCAAGAAACTGACGGGGCAAGGAAAGCGCCGGAGACACTACGGCGGCCGGGACGGTTCGTTCGCGTTCTTAGTTCTCCATGTAAGCATATTTTGAAAGAAAGGAAAAATAACTTAACGCCACTATGGATTTGGTTACAGCGATTAGTTATTTACAAAGTCTACTTTCAGACAGGCACCAGACCGATTCAAAACTCTTCATTTAGAGGTAATAATGCATGAAAAGATACTTGAGGTAATTGATAATTATTGAATTCCCAGGGAGCTTACTGTTTCAGTGTACTGATGTCATTTATAGACAAGCCATTTTATTGTCCGGCTGTATATCTTGCTTGCTCTTAAATATCTTCACAAGTGTTAAATAACCACATTTGAGGGATCATTGCAAAAAATGTGTGTGTATCGGCCAATATATCGATATGGAACTTTTGACTCCTTAACAACGGTTTCGGCATCAGCCACAAAAATCGATTGGGCTCTTACACTTATACTCTTTTTATACTACCAAATTCCTCATTTCACATTTTGTTTCCCCATCTCGAAAAAACACTGGCTTTTTGTGATTTCATGAATAGAAGAAAGGTTTCACAAATCTGAAAATGTGTTATAAGCACTCTGTTTCAGCTTGTCTGTGTGAGGTGGTCCAGATTCGACACAACATTGCCACAACACTACTGGAGCCAATTTTATATAACACTGGCATTTCCAGTGTTATTTTACACATCCTCTATTTAAGTCTACAGATATAACATGTTAGGATTGTTAAGTTATCATAAATGCATGACTATGGATTTCCATTATGTGTTTGACCTGTTCTGTGTCGATCTCAGTGCAAGCCAGTTTCTCTCTAAGAAATGATTTCCACTCTACCTTTATGACATGCACAAAACAGTATATATTCAAATTATTACATGACATCTGATGATTGCATGCTGAACTAGGCTTGAAACAGTTTATGATTTCAATTGAACATGACAAAAACAGTATTCATGCCTGATAAAAGGTCAAGAAATTAGCTGTTCAGACGTCAGAATATCACTGGAGATACGCTAATGTTTGGGAAAACAGTGCTTTCCTGCTGTACATTTTGTCACTGCAGGTAGTTTCCTACGTGATTTTGAGCTACATTTGATTATAAATAATGAGAGTGCCTACAAAAAAAAATAAATTGAAAGGCCCTAACCCTAACCCTAAAGCACAGATTGGTAGGCCTACAGTTTTATGTGCACTGATTAACCAAAACAGATTTGTTATATTGCTTCCATTTTAATTTACACTTATCTTGACAAATATTTCCCCTCTTGTAAAGTTCACTCTTTAACTACAACCTATTTCACATTTTCGCTTGCAACTCAATGAAAATGTTTTGTTAAGTGCAGCCAGTAGAGGTAGCTGTCACTTTTCCCCCCTCCATTAGATGCCACACCACCCGCCATCTTTGTTATGGGCGAATGACGTCAGGTGATGACGGAGGCATTTTCTTTCCCGTGATTGGTTGAACGCGGTCATGCCAAAGTTCGCGTGTATTTGGCGCTCTTCAATCTCAACCAGTCTGGCGCGTTTTTGAAAGCACAGCAAACGTCAAGAAACATGTATTTTGAATATAAACTCATAGGAATTTGGGAAGTAAGCGCTTAACGTTTTTCACTATCGTCCTCACCCCGCGGCTGACATGTGGGACATGTTTGGACCACTTTTGGGACCTGTGAGGAGCGACGCTGCTTCGAGAGTAGCATCAAGCGAAGTCTGCTAGCTTGTTGTTTTACAGTTACATTTAGCTATATGTCTGTTGGCAACAAACAGCTGGCACCCTCACACAATGAACTTTGCCTCTGCTGCTTGTTCACAAACACGGGGAAGTGAATAAGAAAAGGCAAGAAGACAGTCACCGAAGTTTCAGCAGTTGCCGGTTCACCATTATCGGTACGTATAATGTATTTTCCTCGACCTTTGTTTCTCTGGTGTCTCTGGTCTGTCAAATGGCACACACACTGGAAGAGATAACTTATTGGGCTCCATGTCAGGAATAATATCCATTCACATGTTGCTTACTGTCCCTGAACCCTGTTGGAAATTACGTAAACAGGTTATGTGTAAGCACTGTACACTGACTCAAAAACTCTGAATTCCCTGCATACTATAGTATTAATGCTATTTGAGAGTACTGTGTGTGGTACAGAGCTGTTTTTTGTTTACAGTGTCAGCAGAGTCAGATACGTTGGCGGTTGAGTTTGAGAAAATATTAATAGGGTTTAAATATTTCATTACATTTTGTTTGTGTAAAACATTCAGTGTCAGTAACATTGAGTGTTGTGGTTTTAATTTAAGTGCTGAAGCATGAAAGCTCTTGTACTCTGTTAATCACTGTTAAATCGACTGTTATAAGTTATCATGTCACCCTTGAAGATTATTGTTAATGAACTCTTTATTTGAAAGTAAGGCAAAGAAGGACAGTTAAGGTGGATGTGATGAAGCTTCCCAGATTGTGGGACAATGAGTTTACATGGCTTGCGACCTACGCCACTGAACAGTACATATTTGAGTGATTACTTTTCAGACCATGTGCATAAAAATGTTTTCTTTTGCTTAAGGTCTCTTCATATGATGGCTGGAGTTGTGGCTATGGCATCTGTCATTGAGGACTTTGACACCCAGGTATTTCTATGAAACTAATTTGTGCTGTTCATCACATGCTGTAAAGTGTTTTTTCCTCAGTCTTATGTTGGGCTGCATGATATGGTAAAAACAAAAATCATATTGTGATTATTTTTGACAGATATTACAATTGTGAAATGGTTCACCATTAGTGAGAGTGATCCTTTTTGCATCACCGTTTTCATTTTCACTTATAAACTTCTAATCAAACGTGTTTTAAGGCTAGGATATCTCTGTCTTTGATTATAATGTGACACTGTTTCCTGACACATTGTACTTTTTATCAAAAAATTGTAGCTTCTGCATTTTGTATATTGTACTTGGCCGTATTGCAACTTTTTCTTTTAATTAAATGTGCATTCTCATGTTTGATTAACGTTGTTTCTCTTTTCAAAGCCTTGCAAGAAATCTCGCAAAGATGGTGGCAGTCCCATTGTCAAGACAATCACAAACTATTTCTCTCCTGTGCCCAAGCCTGCGGAGAAACCCTTTTCTCCTCCTCGCTCCAACAACATCATGAGCTACTTTACCCGGAAGGCTCCGTCTTCTAAGGAAAAGACCAGCTCACCAGAACAGTCGAAAGAGAACTGTCAGACATCTGAGCTTGCAGAGAAATACACCAATCCAGAGGCAGCAGTGAAACAGCCATCTCAAAAACGGATTAGAAAGGCCAGCAAAGCTGCAAGGAAACTTGTGGAGGCTGAAACTTTGAGCACTACAGAGGAGGTGAGCTGCCTGATTGTAGAAGAGCCAGATGACATCAGAGACTCGACAGCAGAAACAATCAGCAGCTGTGGTGTTCTTGGCAGTGATACAGCAGCCCTGCTGGCACAGCTCAGTACTGAGGCTTGTTTCACTGGAGAAAAATCAGAGGTGAATACTATTGAGACTGTCAGTGAAGAAGATGACCATCATGAAGACGGTTCCAAATGTGGGAACAATGTCAAGCTTAAACCAGACCTGAAGTGTATTGAATTATCTCCAATTGTACCTTCAAAAGATAAAGCAAAACAAGTCAAAACCGTTGCACGAAATTCGAGGAAGACACAACAACGAGAGGCAAAGCACTCAGAACCAGAGGAGACAGAAATGGAGAGCTCCTTGTGTGATGTTAGTATGGAGGTCAATGTGGATGAGGCCTCTCAGTTAAACAGCAGCACAGTCACAATCTCCTTTGAGGAATTTGTGCGGAGTCAGAGCCAGGATAGGGGTCAAGAGAACATGGAAGATGAACAGGGCAAAGAAGATGATGGTAAAATCACAACAGAGGCAGAAGAAATGGATACTGACCAGTTAAACATCCCTAACGCTAAAGAAAGTGTAGGACCTGGGGAACCAGCTTTCCGAATCTCTCCTCGAGCCATCACCATCCAGGCTGAAGTGCATGCAGTCTCACCCAAACAGGAAGCCAAGGCTGTTGGAAAAGTAGCTTCTATCTTTAACAAGAGAAAAGGGGCAATGAGCCCTGCAGAGGTGGTATCATCTCCTCCCAAAGGGGCTGGACACCCACTTCCTTCAACTTCTGTGACTGTCAAGTGGAAATCCAATGTTGTTCTTGAAGAGGAAGATCTAGAGTTGGCTGTACTTGAGAGCGAATCCACTCCAAAGTGTAGCGAGGCAGAGAGGAAGCAGTTCATGGCTGCCTTCAAAAGGCCCGGCCTTGATGGGTCCAAAACCAAACCTGGAAAGAGCCAGGGCAAACAGAAGCAACCCGGTGAGCCGGCTTTAAACGATGCAGACAAAGTTGCTGAAGAGGATGCTGTAATGCCAACCTCCATTGAGCAAGTCCCTGCTGCCTCTCAGGAAAACAAAGACATCAAAAAGAAACCAGCAAGAAAAGGCAGAAAGAAAGGTAAAGAAGAAAATGAGGCAGTCACTGCCCCACCTACTGCTGCTCCTGTGGAAGAAACAGTGGCAGCGACTTTTGAGGTGGATGATAAGAAAGAGAAGCCTCCCGTCACATCAACTCCCACTATCCCAGCAGTGAGGAGGTCTAGAAGAGAGGCTGTTGTCAGGCAAGCACCTGAGGCCACCCCAGCATCTCCTGTCAGAAAAACCAGGAAACACAACGAGACAAAAGCTGCTGATGCTGCTGCTTTACCTACTGACAGCCCTGTGAAGACGTCCCCCTTGAGGATACGCAAGTCCAAACATGGAGTCTTTGTAGCACAGATGGTGTGCCCTCCTGACACAAAACAAAGTCCGATCAGGTGACACATATATATAGTTATGATTTAATACTGTTATACATTCTATGAAAAGACTTAATTGGGTACATCAAGCTAAAAAAATAATGTAGTCTAATGTAACAGCCCTACAATAAAACCGACCAGTTTTCAGTTTTTGTTTAAACTTATTTAGAGAAGTGTCGATTAAACTGTTATTGAGGATTGTAATGTGGCACTTTTTAACTGTATTCCATTATACAGGTAGGTGTTTGTTATTTAGCCTAGGCAACGCAATAAAATACAACAGCCCACATACTCCAAAATAACCAACACTTTGCAAAAACAATTTCAATGTAAACTTAACATTAACTTTCAAAATGTTTTTTTTGCAGGACTGTTGTATTAGACGGCAATATATTAAGCTTTGTGTACTTGATACACTGCAAACTAAGTGTATATGTTTGCTTGTGTTCATTTTCTTTTTTATTTGCTGTTTTGCTGCTGTTTCATGTTGAAATGTATTTGTTTTTTTTTCTTTGTCATAAGGATTAAATTGACTAGAGTCCATAAAAATATTCCCACGGCCAAGGGTGAAGGTGGAAGTGGCAAAAACACGTCTTTGGCTACTAAAGTGAGTATGATATTTTTCAGAAATTGGAGAAATTCTAAATGTAATGAATTTAAGGAATTATATATGAACATAAAGAAACATTATCATGATTAAATGCTGAAATTCTCTTTGATTTTTCAGACATCAAATGAGTCCAAAAAAAGGAAGCAGGCAAAGAAGTTGGTGGAGAAAGCCAGAGTGATTCAGCAGAGTAAAAAAGCTGCTGTTGAGGAAAAAGGCACCTTGAGGCGTTCCTCACGAGGCGAGGCCTCCATCAAGAAGAGCTACGGTGAAGATGAGGTACAATTAAAGGCCCACAAAATGACATCGACTGTTAAAGTTAGATTTTTTCCTCACTATGTGTTTCTTTTGTCAGGATTCTGTCATCTGCATGGAGGAGGACCAGGCTGCCACTCCTCAGAAAGCACTAGAAAAGGGTAAAGCCCAAAAGTCTTTACGCAGTCTAAATGATGTTCTCGGAAAAAACGCATCTGTTGGCAAAGAGACGAAGGCTGTCCCAGGTAGTCTATCTCACTTTAAATAGCTATTTACTATTTCCCATTTTGTTGAAATCACTTTTAATAGTGTTGTATTTTCTCTATCACAGGCTCGAAGGTGGCCTCACTGAGCCAAGAGAAAACTGGCCGGAAGGTATCGGCAGTGATTTCCATCTTTGATGAGAGCAGTTGTGATGGCTCTGAAAACTCCCAGGATGATGTGAAGTTCAGGGCACGCAGAGAGTTCTTGAAGAGTGGTCTGCCCGAGTCCTTCAAGAAACAGATAGCCAAGACGGCTGCCACCAAGGAGGCTTATTCTCTTTCCTGTTCCTCCTTTCAGTCAGTCACTCACATGAAGCAACCAACAATGGGTAGGCTGATCCGTCATTGAAATACAAGTCACATTTACTCATGAACTCTTCTTGGGTATAAATTTTGAGGTACCTGCTGAGTACTTTTTGTGCTCTGTTAAACTTTAGAGGAAATATGTTTTACTTTTTATCAGATTCCATTTGTTTGGTATGAATTACTTTTCAGATTCAGATTATTGATATTAAAAATAAACAGAACTATTATTTTGAGATATTAAAGATTAAGATAAGATTTTCACTATATTTGGGGGGGATTCACTACCTATACAGGAGTTTATAAAGAAAGTTATAGCCAAACCTTTACAAGCTGCAACATTAAGCATTTTACCTTTACTACTACTTTGTACTACTACTACTTGGTACTTTGAATGACTTTTATGTGTAACAATGTATTACTTAGTAGT
>OMLP01015429.1:36162-48733 GCA_900302685.1 Spondyliosoma cantharus | reverse complement strand
TATCACTATTTACATTTAAGTTAACGATGTCAATACCTCAGTTACCACTATTATCTAATGGGGCTGTTTGAATAATGACATTTTTTATTATTATATTATAAAGGAGTGGTGGGAACAGATAAATCAAGAGGGATGAGAGTCCAGTAAAACTTGTTTTTGTTGTGTTTTGACAGATTGTCCTCTCTGGAGTCTACCATGGCCTGAGTCTTCATTACTGTCTCATCTGAAAGAGTGTTGGTGCCAAACATCCAGCTCTCTTCCATCTGTTAGTGGCTCCCTATGTGTGAGGACAGAACCAGCCAGTAGAGCCTTTTGTGAGCGGGTATGTTGAAGTAATTGTAATGATCTTATTCTCCTTTCCCTAAATGTCCAGCGAACTTCAGACCAATGTAGATGAACTTGTTTGGGATTTAGCTGCATGTTTTGGAGGATAATATTCAGAAAACAATTGTGTAGTTTATAGCTGCACACCTGTCTGCCAGTAAAGCTACGTTGAATTCAAAAAGGCTTGTAAAGAGAGGCTGCATTAAAAAAAAAAGACACTCAAATGCTTGTATCATTCTATTTTGGATTGTATGCTAACATACTTTGAATATACCAAAAACAGATGTTTTGATGTTATGAAGGCATTTTCCTGCAGAGCAACATAGGGCTGTAACAGCTGACTTGATGTTTAAAATATTTCTTTTATTCCTTTTGAAGGGTTCTGGCTGGAGGCCTGAGATCTCTGAAAGTGATCGTCAGCTTCTGACAGAGGATGTCGGCACTTCCAACCCTCCATTCCCTGTTCAGATATTCATCGCTCGCTTCCTGAAGAGACGAGCTGAACACGAGCAGCAGTGCACAGCCTCAGGTCGGTCTGACTGCACTGAAACAAAAGTACATACAGAATGTTGTATTGCAAAGCATCGGGTTACAGTAAATTTATTTTAGACTTTATTTCCTTCATCATTTTGATTGTATTCAGTTACTGTTACCAGCATCTACAAGAAGAAACGGTGTACAAGTGCTCATTCATTTTTAAGTTATCTATTCTTCCCCTCAAAGCCCAAATGTTGAGCCATTATTTAATTAAGTTAATGCAAACAAAAAACATTTAAATGAACTGCAGCAATCTACAGACTGAATTGCACTTTTAGAGAATTATTCTCAACATCTTTGCATGTTATTTACTAGAATCGGAGGCTATAACCAGAGTCACCACACAACCAACTGAACCAGTAGGAGGAAAGAGGAAGAGGATGGATGATGAAGGGGAAATGACAGCAAAGGGGGCTAAGAAGCAACGGGCCAACTCCTCAGAGGAGAAAATATCCACGCCTGAGCCAGCAAAAAGCGGAGGTCGTACGAGACGATCTCAGAGATCCAGGATAGAGGAGGAGGCAAATGAGAAAGTCAAGCCGTCGGTCAAAGCTGCTCCTATCCCATGTGAAGATGACGTGATTTTGGTAGAGGACACTAGGAAAAAAGGTAACACTCTCTTTGAATTTTTTGATCAATAAACGATATTTCATCCAATTAGTAAACAGGCATGAGATGAAATAAGTAAAGGTTTAGTCATGGGACTTAAGTGTTAAGAATAGAGCTACTGTCAGCTCCACTGCAACTACATGTGAAGAAAACACATACCAAACTGGCATAAGACTAACATGCAAGATCCTCAATGGTGCTAGTAATACATCATTTTTAGCCACATTGTTGACATATTTGTTATAATTCAGCCAATGGTTTATGTAAATTTTGTTTCTATGTAACAAATATATACAGCCTTGAACTCAGTCTATAGTTTGTTCCGCAGATGTAGTGAAGGAAGACGTGCTATGGACAGACAAATATCAACCTCAGCACTCCAGCGACATTATAGGCAACACTGCCTCAGTGAGGAGGCTGTACAGGTGAGGAACTTAAATTGCTTTATTGACACTGTATTTGCTTTATACTCTATTTTTATTTTTTTATGTTTCTTTTTCTCCTTCTCTTTTTTTGTGTTAAACAGCTGGCTAAAGGAATGGAAACTCCGCGCAGACCGTGAAGAGAATAAAAAGCAGAAGGAGAAGAAACAGGAGGAAGGCGGCAATGGTGGGATATCTCTTCATAACTACTTTTGTTGGCTTGATGCGTGTTCGTTTTGACTCCATGATTGCTCTTTTCGTCCAGACTCGGACTGGGACTGCAGAGAAGAGGACTCCCAGGATGGAGAGGACATGTTATGTAATACAATGCTCATCACAGGACCCACTGGAGTTGGAAAGACAGCTGCAGTCTATGCTTGTGCCCAGGAGCTGGGCTTCAAGGTATTAAAAGTTTCAGTGTACATAACTGTGTCACTTGTATAGGATCAAGTGTCCTTATTTCATGACCTCTCTCTGGTGTTTCAAGGTGTTTGAGGTGAATGCTTCATCTCAGCGGAGTGGTCGTCTAATTCTGTCCCAGCTGAAGGAAGCCACCCAGTCACACCAGGTGGACAGTCAGGGGGTCAACGCCCACAAACCCACCTACTTCAACAGTTACGGCACAAGCAGCGGCGCTGGCACTCTCAGGCCTGGATCCTCTCCCAGTATGTACCTAGCTGACATTGAGTGCACTGTTTCTATTGAGGAGCTGGTTTGTATGCTACTGGACTTTCATGCCATATGAATATAACAGTATGTCCACAAACTTCCTCTTCATTCATCTTCCAGGGAAGATGAACTCTCCTCGCAAGGTGGTTTCCTCTCCCAGGAAACATCCCCAGTCCCCAAGAGGTGGTAAAAGAGGAGGCCTGGCTCCCACCTCTTTAACGAACTTCTTCAAAATGGGTCGTCCCATCAGAGAGACGCCTAACACCAAGAAAAATGAACAAACAGGTAAGTACACTGTCAGTGTGTCAATTACTTACCTATATGATGATGTAACCATGAAAAGTTTTTTATCAGGGCTTTAATAGTACATGTTTGAGTTTTTGTCACTCTTCCTCATCTCTTCATATAGCTGTTTCAAAGAGAGTCACCAAAACAAATGAGCGTGACAGTAAGAGAAAAGACCCTGTAGTGAAATCACCAATATCTGGCTCCCCCAAAGAGAAAAACAACGAAGAGCAGAACAAGAAGACGGCCACCTCACTTATTTTGTTTGAAGAAGTGGATGTTATTTTTGATGATGACTCAGGGTTTCTAGCTGCCATCAAGACCTTTATGACCACTACCAAGAGGCCAGTCATCCTCACTACCAGTGGTGAGTAGGAGGAGGAAGGTCAAGGCCTGCGTCTTGCATCGTATTTATTTATAATCTCTCTCTGTTTTGAGTTTTAATCAAATCTTGTATGTTTTGTAGATCCTACGTTCAGCGCCATGTTTGATGGCAACTTCGAAGAGATCCTTTTCAAAGCGCCCTCAGTGGTGAGTGGATGATATACTGAACACAATTGTTTCACTGTTGGAACTTATTGACTGAATGAATTGTGGCTTTATATTGTAATGCTTGTCAAATGGGAGAGATCGGGTGTGAAGGTTTAGTTTTTGTCCTTCTCTCCCTGCTACAGTTGGACGCGAGCAGCTTCCTGCAGGTCTTATGTCTGGCAGAGGACATGAGGACAGACCTAAGGGATGTTGGCTCTCTGCTCAGACTCAACGGCTGCGACATCAGGCAGAGTTTACTGCAGCTGCAGTTCTGGACTCGCAGCGGAGGTGGCCACTCTGCAACAAGGCCGTTGAGACGCACTAGCAAAAATGGTAAGGAGATGAGAGAAGGCTTTAGCTTTATTTCTTTTTTCCTTGACAGGTGTTTACAGGTATAAATCAATTGTAGATTAACTCAATCTACCTTTTTTAAGTGGTTGAGCAATTTCTGTCTGCTGTTGACCTTGGGGAAATTATCCATGCCTGTTTTTCATTTCACATGGATTTCTGTAATTTTTTTCTGAACTCAACTCATAAAAAAAAGGACTAAATCATCCATACTCCATCCAGAAAGCAGTTTCCAAGTCTCTACTTGCAACCAAGAGTGTATTTTACTCTGCATTTACTGTCATGGTATCCAAACTGGAACAAATCGGCCATCACAATCCACAGTTATGTGTTTTGTTTGTTTTTCAACATCACCTAAAAAGGCACTTTTTGTAAGATGGCTTTTAACTGACTGGTGTGATTTTTCTATGCTTTAGAAAATATATTATTAAATATTATTTGTCTAATTTTATGGAAGCCGGTTTTACATTTGACTGTATATTTGTATTACTTTCTTGTTTCTTATTTGTTAAAACACCTTTTATGTGTTATTAGAAAGGACCTTTTAATCCAAAAGGTATTTTTCTACTCATTCTCACTCAACAGTTGAACTAAAGCAAGAGACTGATGAAGGGGCAGCCAGCATGTCTGAGTGTGCAGTGACTGTCCCATCCACACTCCCTCCCTGTGACAGCAGCTGCACTGAGTGCATGCTGGGCCTGCTGAATATTGAACCTAAGAGAGACATTTGGGAGCTGCTCAGGGTAATCCTTTCACTTAGAACATACGTTCACTTTTTTTTTTAAATTCAGATTGTACTTGATTTAAGATACTGACCAGGTGTATGTTCTCAACAGAGTGGAAGTGCAATGGAGGAGGCATTATGCTCAGAGTTGCTGACTAACAGCCAGCGTCTAGGAGTGGACCTGCTCTATTCCAACATGGAGAAACTCTTACCTCTACCAAGCACACAGTTGACTACCTCCACCTACAAGCTAGAGCTTTCTGTTTCTGTATCACAAGACCAGCCCTCTGTTAATCCAAAAGATGTACAGTCAACCAGCCTGCATGATGTGCTGCCATCACATGCCAGGTTATTACACACGGTGGAGACAGAGGATTTCTCTGATGATGGCAGTCCAGTTAAAATGTCCAACAGAATGAGGAAGACCAAGAGGCGACACCAACTACCTGACCGGGATGGTTTGCACTCTGACTCGGACTCAGAAGACGGTTTTCTATCTCTCTGCAAGCCACAGTGTGCCCCTCAGGTAAAGGATGAAGTCAAAGAGAGTTTAGTTTCAAAGACAGTGAAGAGGAAACCACTGACTCCTGAGGAGCGGCAAAAAAGTCTCCCTGTCTCTCAGTGTCTAGAATCAATAGCTGACTTTTTAGACAACATGTCCTACATGGACTCCTCCCTGCTTGTTCATCCAGAAGCGGTTAACAATCGTAGAAGAACGTCACCTGTTGGTGCGCTGGTGAAAGACGGGATGACAGACGAGTTGAGGGTTGAGATTGACAGAGGGTGTTTGGTGAGAGATGAGTCCGCCTTGGAGATCCCGGCTGCTGTGGAGGCTCTGAGCTTCCACAAATGTCGACTTTCCGTTGTGACAGCCTGGGACAAAGCCCAACAACTAGAAGGAGCTCTGGGACAGGAGGCTGCAGCAGAGCTCAGCCTCCCTGTGGCTGCTCATCGTGATGGTTACAGTTTCAGTCAGGACAGCCCCTGTCAACCACAGTGAGTCTTACCAGCCAATTGTTACGCAATCAGTTGGTCACTGTGAATTGGAACTTAACCAATTCAAGGAAAGGTAATTTTGTGTCTTGATATGTTACAGGCTGGTCCAGCGAAGAAGAGAAGTGATGGAGAGTCTGATGTTGAAAGGAGTGTTTGGTAGTCTAGGCAACAGACCAGCAGCTTCGCTGGACTACTTACCAGCCCTCCGCACCATCTGCAGATCAGAGCAGCTTAAGGAGCAGGGCAAAGTTAAACGAAGGTAAGCATGCAGGAAACCATAGCTGGCCAGCAGCATAATGTATATATGTGTGTATGTGTGTATATGTTTGGGTAAACTATGGGCAGGATGAGGTTAAGTGACTCTAACAGGAAGGCGGTCTGTTGTATTTGTTGTGACACCAAGCTGATATGACCAACAGGCTACAAATAAATAGGTTTAAAGTTTAAGCTGAGTTGTCTTTGTGCACCAGACACAGTGCATGTTTACATGCACCCCAAGTCTATTAAAATGTATCCACAGCAAACTGAGCTGTTTTTTTTCCTCCACTCCAGGTTCCTGCACTACCTAGATGCAATCCACCTGGGTCTTGACAAGAACACTCTACAGCACCTTGCTGAAGACTTCCTATAAACCACAGAGAAAACCTGACTTATCCTCATGATCACACAGGTCTTCAACAAACGTGCCTGTAGAGTGGTCACACTTTTTTAAGAGACATTTTTGAATTTAAATTGGAAGAAGGAAGGCAAGTTCATGTTGGAAAGTTTCAGAAGGACAACAGAAGTCAGTGTTGCCTCTTGTCTCTATGAACTCAGCTTGAGCTTGAGTGTGCGCACAAAGGACTCTGAAGTATATTTTTAAGACGATGAATGACTGAATCACTGCATACAAACAGCGTTCTCAGCTCAAGGGCGCTAAGCTAAATGACCTCAATTGTGCTCTGATTCAGCACGTCTTTTGGTGCTTTCAGATAATGCACTAAAGATGACTACTTCTTAGGATTTTTGTAATATTAAGATGGACTGGAGGGTGTTTTTTGTACAATAGTGTTTTATACTTTGAAGCTACATTAATCAATTAGCTTTACATTTGCTTTTTGAGGAGCAAGTATGTATCATTAATGATTTGTAAGAGATTAACATGTAAAATAGAATTTGCTTCTGTATTTAAGGGCTGTGTGTAAATTGTCTCACCAAGTACTGTCGATGCACCTAGGATTTTATTTCTGTTCAGGTTCATAGAAGTCAGACAGCTTATGACAAACGTTAACCGTCACTATCACATTTGTCACGTTTTTCTTTCCTTTTTTTGGTAATTTCTTTTGTTTTTCCAGCCTTAAATATGTTCACATTATCACAGTGGTTTTTCTTGTGACTAAATAAAGGTTTACCACAACCAAATAAATAAATTCTCATCATTTACTGTATGTGCTAATTTCCAGCAAATAGTGTACCCCTCAGTCTTGACCTGAGTATGTAGAGCTGTAACAGTCAGTCAATAATAGATCACTAAATGGAAATAAAATCAATCACTAACTATTTTAGTAATCGATAATGTGTTTTAGTCATTTTTCAAGTAAAAATGTCAAACATCTGCTGGTTCTGGCTTCTTGAGTGTAGGGATTTGCTGCCGTCAGAGAGTAAATGAATTTAAGTAATTTAAGTATTTAAGTTTTCTACAATGAAGCAATCTGAAGATGGAAGATCGTGTGATGCTGTTTTGAGAACACGATGAAGTTATCTTTGCTTTGAATGCATAGCGCATGTAAATTGGATGTAAATACTTGTGTCATTGCACAGTGGACAGACTGATTTTACCTGAGCGTGTCATCAAATGCATGCCTGAATGCCTTATCAGCGTTTACATTTGTGCACAAAGGCAGGCTGTTGAAACGACTCCCTGTTACAATGGACGCGCTCATTGTTTCCTGCACTTCAGCCTGACGCGCTCCAGTGGAGGGAGTTCCCGTCTGCTCCGTGTTGTGACATCCAAAAGTCATCAGGCGCAAGTTCCAGTTTTCATCTTGACATTTTGTACGTCGCTTTCCACCACGTGCGAAGCTATGTGACCACCATGTTTGGTTTCTACGGTGGGATCCATCATCGTGTGAGAGGAGACCCCGACTTTGTACCGAAATGGCAAACCACGAGCGAAACAAAAAGATCTTACTGGAACTGGTGAAGCAGCCGCTCAACAATCGGTGCGCGGACTGTGGTGCCGCCGGTAAGAGACGCGTCTGTCACTGTCATTTGAATGTGGTATACTGCATTTACAATAACTGTTATACTCTTAGTTTATTTAGGTTTTATTAGAACCTCGTTGTTTTTTTGTTGTTGTTTTTTTGTAACGATAAGATGGAATTTGAGAGTTTTTATTATTTTAAAAGCTTATCAGCAGCTGCTTCAACACTGTCGTGTGTTTACTTTGTCAGTGCAAACGAGGCATGATACGTTTCATTGTTGATTTGGATTGCTTTGCCTTTATTTGATAGGCTTTTGGAATGTACACTCATTTAATGCATGATATCAATCTCTATGAAAAAAGAAAAGAAAAGAGTGTTTTGTTGCCTCAGGTTTTAAAGAAGGTCCCTGTGTCAAAAAGTAGTTTTATGATGATACTGTAGCTAAATATGCATATTTATAAATTATTTTTGGTTATTTAATGACACACAGAATCTTTTTTGTAATGACATATTTGTTCTGAAAGTGATCTGCTATAGATTTGATTGAAATAATGATTAAGTAACAATGATTAAAAGGTCATCAGAATTGAAGCCATAATTCCTCCACAAATCTGCTGGACCCGTTAACGGAAACAAACAGAAACGTTCTTTGTATCGATGGGGCTACAGTCATTGAATGCTGTTTTATTTTGCGTTCAAACACTTGAATTTACTTTTAAAGCAGAATATGATGTAGGATTATCTTGTAAAGAAATTCTCACAGGGATCCAGTCTACATCAGATTTAATCTGTGGACATTGATAATTTAGCAATTGTACTTCTTCTGCACACCTCAGATCCAGACTGGGCATCCTACAAGCTGGGTGTGTTTGTGTGTCTGACCTGCTCTGGCATCCATCGCAGCCTGTCCAGCCGGGTCAAATCTATCAAGCTGGACTACTGGGAGGATGAGCTGGTGGAGGTATGGACTGCTTTGTCATGTTACTATTGCTACGATGATTTTATTTGGTCAATTCATTCAAACATTTGAAGGTGTCCATGTGTATTCTTTATGTGTCATTTTTTGGGGTCCTGGAAGTTCATGAAAGCCAATGGCAATGCCAGAGCCCAAGCTCAGTATGAGAAGGCTGTTCCAGCGTACTACTATCAGCCGCAGGAAAATGACTGTATGTGAGTATTTTTCCAGGATGTTCAAGTTCTTCTGAACTTGTGACTGGCTCATGTCTTAATAACGGAATATTTGTGTCCCACAATCACGACTGCTGACTGGGCATTGCCACAAAAATAGAGAGAAGTGCAACCAGTGACTGTAGAAGTGAAATATAGATGGATTTCTGCTGATAGATTTAAGCATAATGAATCGTGCTCTTGTGGTTGGTAGTTTCTGTCGAACTGTGTATGTTTTGCTCCTCATCTGCAGCGTCTTAAGAGAGCAGTGGATTCGGGCTAAATATGAAAGGATGGAATTCACGGGAGAAACCAAGTATCCACCAGTTTCATACACAACAGGTGATGTTTGTCGACACATTTGTCTACTACAGAACACACATCTGTTGCTTTTAAACTAATATGAACATGTAGTTCCTCATTCTCATGCAGAACTCGTGCAAGAAAAGCCTGTTCTTTGCACCAGGAAGTGAAAACTGACTGGATTGTCACCCTTTTAAAAATGCTTTGATACAAATACATGTTAATTTTGGGTTAAACCTGTGTGTGTTCAAGCACCTGTGACTCAGTGGATGTCTTGTATTGAATCCAGGTTTCTATGAAGGCATGCTGTGGAAGAAAGGGAAAGAGAACACACAGTTTCTGAAGAGGAAGTTTGTACTGTCAGAGAGAGAATTCACCCTGACTTACTATAACAAGGAAAATGTGAGTTCCCAGCAACTCTATGACACATTTTAAACACACTGTGCGACATAAAAGAACAATTACTTAAAAAAGCAAAACAATTTAAACTCTACGAGATGTGGTGTTGATAATAATATTTCTTATGTGGCCATTGTGTGTATTACTTGATTTGAACCAAACTGATTACTTTGATTTGAACCATGTACGTACAGCAGTTTTAACTATGTTTTATTTTTTGGTTAAAGCTCTTTTTAATAATTTATGGCAATTCACATGTGCTAATCACTTTTTATTGGCTATGTGTGAATGGGTGGTAACATGATTTAAAAAAAATGAGACCTTCCCTGTCTCTCTGTTTCTTAAACAAGTCTGTGGATGATTTGTTTAAGTTGTTTAACACTGCTGGACTGTGGATTTCTTGGTGAAGGACTTGGGTCAGATTTTCCACGACAGTTCAAAGGATGCAACTTTATGCACATTTTCTAGTGTCTCTCTCCACTCTACTAACAAAGAGGAACAGCGGTCCACAAACATAAACTAACAACAGACTTCACCACCATCACAGTAGTGTTGCTTGTATGCTAATTTTAGCAGGTGCAATGTTTTCCATGTTCCCCATCTTAGTTTAGCTTGTTAGTGTGCCAATACATGCCTTTTTGTGATCTAGGAATCCAAAGGCCCCAAAGCTGTAATCTCAATCAAGGACTTAAATGCCACCTTTCAACCAGAGAAGATTGGTCATCCACATGGGCTGCAGATCACCTACCAAGATGACAATCACACCAGGAACCTCTATGTTTATCACGAGAGTCCTGAGGTGCGACTGCGTGATCATCCCAAGTGTAAATAACAGAGACCAGCAGGTGTTTTACTTATTTGTATACAGTAGTTTTAGGGCTGTGGAGAAGCTCAGGGTCTCTTCTTCTACTCTAGGTAATTGTCACGTGGTACAACGCCATCCGTGCTGCTCGCTATGCTTACCTGAAGACAGCATACCCGACTGGCAGCGATGAAGAAGTAGGCATCACACCTTCTTAGCACCAAATAGACAAAATGTTTGGTCATAGTAACCTTTCAGTAACTCCAAGATGTGGATGCACTTTAAAAAAACACTCTAAATACCAGTTCATTCACAGCTGATGCAGCGAGCTGTCATTTTCAACATAGTCAACAGCAATAAGAATAGAAGCTTTTTTTTTTCACTTTATGTGTTAAAGCTTAACACATGTACCTTTGTCTCTTTGCCAGCTGATACCAAAGATAACAAGAAACTACCTCAAAGAGGGGTACATGGAAAAGACAGGGCCATTGGTAAGTAATTAAAGAGCAAAACAGGAAACGTATAGTAGATGGAAAAATGTTCTTGCATGAGATTTATTTGTATATATTTATTTTTGTCAGCACTCAACTACTTCTTCTTCTGCTGTCTTCACTAGTGGAGTTATAGTTGTTGGTGACAGTACAAGTACATTTGAGAGTTTCTGTTCCTCTTACACACACATATTCAAATGCACTTGAGGACACTTTTGTTAAAAAAAAAGTTATCTGTGTGGTAGAAGGAGTTGTTGAATTGCTCAAAATATACTGCAGTTATGAATGTGAAGTGATCAAATTATTATTCTTACATTTATTGAATATGTTTTTAACAGCAAAAGGAGCCATTCAAAAAGAGGTGGTTTATTTTGGACTCTCAAAATAGGAAGTTGTTCTACTTCAAAGGCCAGTTGGTGAGAACAAAACCTCCTTCTTAACCCAATGATATGCATTGCTGCAGTGATTATAAACACTTCACAACCTCTATTATGTTTGATATTAATGAGTTTTCTTTATTGTATGTATGAAGGATGCAGAGGAGTTGGGGGTAATTTTCATCGGCACAGAGAGCAAAGGCTACTCTGTTAAGGAGTATGTCCCAAAGCATGCTCGGGGAAACAAATGGAAGTGCGGTGTTATGGTGGAGACGCCCGAGCGACAATTTGTCTTCATGTGCGAGCAGGAGAGGGAACAGAGAGAGTGGCTGGATGCCCTCAAACAAGTCCTATACAGACCCATGGCACCGCAGGATTATACTAGTAAGCAAGGCCCGCAGTAATGAAAACACTTACATGTGCAGTGCAAATATGTATGTGATTTCTAATATTCATATGCGCACGTGAAAGCTTCAGCTTGATACACTTTTGGGTCTGTGGAGTGGAGTTTGAGAGGGTGTTATTCGCCAAGGGGCTAAGGAAATGATCTCTTATTTTCTACATTATATCCCTTGGACAATATTAAACTGCCACCTGGAGGGACACAAATATTTTCCTGGACAGTAATATTATCTTTATATAATTGGTACGGAAGTAATTAGTTGGTCAAATCTTCATCAAGCACAAGCAGAGCTGTGTCATGCAAGTTGTCCTCCACCTTTGTTTTCAGTTAATCAACCACCAAAATTCATGCCAATCAATCCAACAGATTTTTCAGGATTTCGCTTAAAAAACAATAATGTTAACCTCATGGAGGAAATGCCAGTGTTACCCCAAAGTCAGTAGGATTCATCCTCTGAGGACTATGAATGTCTGTACAGAATATATACGGTCATCCATCTGATAATTGTATGCATCTGTATGACCCCACTGTACTCTTGTTTCTTATTTCAGTTGAAGCCAGTATCAAGTATAAAAGATAAACTACAGAGGGGCATGTGAACAGAATGATGGGGAGAAGATTGCAGCGTTTGAAAAAACAGGCGTTGGCACTACTGCTGAATTGTTCACCATGATGCTCCAAGTACTGACTCTCCTCACTGAACCACGATTCTGACTATTCTCTCTGCCACAGTGTGTAATAAAGACTATTCACTCCCATAAACTGATACTGGATCTGATGCTCGATGTCAGACTACAGACAGTATGTGTCTTCATGTAAAATCCGCCCAAACATTCACCCCTGGCACTAGATCCACACTGTTATTTTGTAATAAAAGACAGGTTTTAATCACTGCATAGTATCATGCTATTTTTATGATGTTTCTCAGGTTTTGATATTTAAACATTTCTAATGAAGAAACTTATGAATTTTCATTTGGTAGTGAACGTGTTTCATGACAT
>OMLP01015429.1:0-36142 GCA_900302685.1 Spondyliosoma cantharus | reverse complement strand
TTATAAAAGAAAATAAATGATTTAAAAAAACAAAACAAGGTGTTGTTTATTTCATGGATTACTTGTGAAGTTCACTTAAATTTGTAGGGGACTTTAATTCAATCCCAACACCTATTACAGTTGTCACAACATGGGTGTCCATTTGCATTCGAACAGCATTTGTAAATGTAATTTTAACATATGACTTCGGCTACATTCCTGAAATTTAACCAAATTGAATACTGAATATTGTTTTCTAATTTTGATCTAAAATGATATGTTCGTAAGCTATTATAATCAGTTCCTTTCAGGGCATGCCGGCTCTCCCCCTTAATTTTGGTGACTATCTTTGCTTTTAGAGTGAAATGGAAAATATATCCAAACAAAAAAGACACACTTATATTCACAAAAAGAAGGCATAAAAACAAAATGTCAGATTCAATCCAATATGGCAACATACATGCAAAAACATTAAATATAAAATCAAATAAAACAACTGTAAATATGTGACAAAAAACAAACTACATTTTAAAATTGAAGCCTAACTTAGGAGGACACCATCATTCTATTATAAAGCTTTTGTGATAAAACAGTTTAATGTTAAGCTCTAACACTTAGAAGTTTGATCATTTACAGAGGTTCAGCCATGAAATAAATGCAGTTCCTCTCTTTGGAGCCAGAGAGCGGCATAACGCATTTTTACATTTCATATGAAGTTTGTCCTCTGCGACTCCCTGTAGTTGCCGGGTACTGGAGGTCGGGCATGCTCATGAAACATCCAATGCGAAATGCTATGAAGGCGCCGAAAAGACTGTGATTAACCTGAAATTAAAGAGAAATGTGCCACCAACTACTTTTTAAATTGCCTTTCTGCTGAGCTGATAAGTCGCAAGTTGAGAAGAAGCGCGTAGAAAACACGAAGGAGCACAGAAAACTGTCCGTCCGTTTTGCCCTACAAAGGCGCCGAGAGTTTGACAGCGGCAGGACTCCACTGCGCAGGCCTGACGTTAGGTAAACTGCTGGAGGGGACGGCATCCAAAGGACTACATGAAACAATAAAGACAGTCCTTTCTGAAGAGGGAAGCGAGCTAAAACATGAGGAAGGACGTGAGGATACTACTTGTGGGGGAACGTAAGTAGCTTCTTTAATCCCTAAGCAAGCGGCTGAATGCTTTATTAGCTAAAATGCTAGTGAGTGAGCTAGATGCTACGGCTAGCAGTTGCATTCATTTAATCTAGCAATATACCAAGCAGTGATTATATGAGCACTGAGGGGCTGGTTGGTTTATTTCACAGCGTGTACAAATCTTACACAGTGACTGTAAGTTATTCCATTGTGTGAGTATAATAAATATCTATGTCCTATGTGGTTTCTATCAATTAGGTATCACATGGTGCATGATGGCTGTCTCACGAGTATTTCCATGTCCTGTCCTGTCCTGTCCTGTCCTGTCTTGATACTCAACACACTCCTCCTCATAACGAGACTAAATGTGTACTTTTGATAGTACAGCGTAACAATCCCCCTGGTGTAAATAGCTAAATGGTTAACTTAAAAGCTAAATATGATGAGCACTATGAGGGTGGTTTTTATTGCAGTCCTGTTGTATTGGACTTTTTTTATTCTGTATTTTTGTATGAGGTTGTCCTGGAATACCAGATATAAACGTAACTACTCAACAATATTCAACAGAAACGACAGATGAGTGAGAAAAGATAATTAAATAAAAGTATAAGTATCATTAGAAGGGGGGCAGAAACAAATTATTGATTGATATCAATGAATCTCTTTGGTCTTATAAACCATCAAGAGTCTGGAAGAATAAAATATTTGACTTTTTTGATTGATAGTGAACTTGTGATTATCTCATCATATCAAGATAGTTGCTTATGAATTTCCCATTGGTGACTAATGTTTCAGTCCTAGCGTGCACGCAGATGCACTGTAGGATATATTGAGCAGAGTTATGGGTAAATAGTTTGTGATTACAACATGTTGACCTTTTCCATGATGCTGGTGTGAGGGCGGAATTAAGTCAAAAAGGCAACAGATCCCATCCTACCAGAACTGTTTCACCTGGTCTAGTGTATGTGTTCTCTCCGAAGCATGTGTGTTGTTGGTACTATTTATATTTCAGTTGTGGCTATGCAGGATGGCCTACATTGGCAAGTTGGTACTCAGTGCAGCCAGAATGCTACGTGCCAACTTCGGTGTTGTGAGGTTCAGTAGTTCAGTGGGGTTACGAAGATCGACTGTCAGACACTGAGTGGAAAGAGGCGGCCACAAATAATCTGTTATACAAACCAAAAGCTCCCACAGACCAAGAAAACATCTTCAAATTGCAGGTTCTATCTGACCAACAGTCTGAGACCCAAAATATGTAATCATTTAAAAAATCATATAAAACAGACAAAAGCAGCAACTAGCATTTTTATCAGGTGGATCATCTGTTTATGTTGCAATTCTGTGTGATAAATGGGTTAACTAATCGACTATCAAAACAATTACTCTTCAGTTGATAGATTAATTGAATAATGAACTCATCGTCTCAGCCTTACAGCAAACAATCCCTCAGTACAAAAGGCTTCGCAAGTTAAAACTGTTTTGTTAATAGATTTGGTTGTAGCAGTGGGAGGTGGGTGGCTGTTTTAGGTGCTCTTTTTGTCTCTAGCATTTGTTCTACTGTAGACAGAAGCTCCCTCTTTGTAATTTGAGAGGGAATCACGGCAAATATTGATGTGTTTTTACTTCAGAAACACTTATTTAGTTGTATATTTAGATGTAGTGGCCAATTAATATTGCTGTGTAACTGTGGGTATCCACTTAAACAGAATAATATTAAGTTTGATTTATGCATTTCCCAATGCAAGAAAGAAAACCCAGTAGTCAAACTGTAGGTATACCTATTAAAATATATTATAAATGAAATCTATTTAACACAGGCATCATTTCAGCTTTGCTCAGTGCTGGAATGTAGTGAGTGCTCCTGTGAGGTCTGTGGTGCACGGCTGCTGCTCATAACCCTCTTTAGCTGCTGTTATCTGCACTTAATACATTTCCCAGACCCCTCAATATAAAATGGTAGAGAGGTTATGTGTTAATGATCCATTGTCAGTAAAAGAAGCATGTAGTGACAGTTTGCAATAAAAAAAATGTTTTATCGTTTGCCCATACAGCCAAGGTGGGGAAGACATCACTGATAATGTCTCTGGTCAGTGAGGAGTTTCCGGATGAGGTATGTATTGGCAGCCAATCAGATGATACATATGGTAGAAATCATACTGGAAGCTGTTTACAGTTGATCATATCTATTCAGGTTGAACTATTGTTTGGATATGTCTGAATCATGAGGGTTAAAAGCTAAAATACAAATGAATGTTACATTTATTAAAGGCATCCTTGTTCCCAGACATTTGGATCATTGTCCCCTGTCTTCTAGGTTCCTCTTCGAGCTGAAGAGATCACCATCCCAGCTGATGTCACCCCAGAGAGGGTGCCCACACATATTGTGGACTACTCGGGTAATCCTTCCTTCATGATAATAGAAATGGGTTGATTTGCTAACAGTAAAGCTTGATAACATTTAAAACACTGTATTGATGTGCCTTTTTTGCCAATTTTAGAAGCTGAACAGTCAGATGAGCAGCTGTACCAAGAAATATCAAAGGTTGGCTTGACCTCTCTGTTCTTGTAATGTCTGCACACTATAGATATCTTTTATGCATCACAATTAATTATTTGCTTTTTTCCCCTGTTACAGGCAAATGTTATCTGCATAGTCTACTCAGTCAACAACAAGAAGTCCATTGAAAAGGTGAGTGTGATCTATATCTGTGCTCAGCTTAGTTAATTAAATCCACAGTGTCACTATGTCAGGAATTTGATATGCTTATCATCCTAATCTGCAAATATGTATTTATGTTAGAAATGAATGTTTGCCCGGCTACAGTGTTTGATGCTGTGCTTAACTCTCCTAGGTGACAAGCCACTGGATCCCCCTCATAACTGACAGGACGGACAAGGACAGCAGGTGTGATCATGTCACTTTAATAGATGTTTGTGTTTGTGTATATGTGTCTTTCTTCCCTGTGGGGGCTAGGCTGATAGTGCTGTGTCTTAAAGAAGTTAATTAAGCCCTTTCTGTTTATTGTGTAATTTGTTACCACTTGTTCCTCAAGGCCTGTCCCACTAGCAAATTGTGCTTACTCAGCAGTAACCATGCTTTTATAGCACATTAATGGGTATTGTTTTTTGTGTGTCTCATCACTTGTAGACATCATCCAGGAATGTCTCCTTTTTCAAATTTCTTGACACAATTTTTATATATATATATATAAAAAGGTTAATTCAGTTACTGTAAACCAACTAATTGATCAATCACCCAGTTGTTGCAGCTTTATAGTGTAGTAATAAAAGGCTTTATTACAGGGTACCGTTGATCCTTGTGGGGAACAAGTCGGACCTGGTGGAACACAGCAGCATGGAGACCATCCTGCCAATCATGAATCAATACCAGGATATTGAGACTTGTGTAGAGGTAAAAGATCAATACGCTCTCTCACTCACAAACACACACACACGGAGCACATATAAGACCTCTGGAGCCATTGTGGGAGATGTCCAAGGAAACATTGATGAAGCACTTGAGAGCGATGAACTGGCAAATAAAATATGAAATCCAATACTAGCAGGGACTTTATAGAGTGAGGCCAGTTGTCTGCAGGACAGATCGGCCCCACCTGCTGTTTGGCTGCTGTCCAGCTGCAGACTCCACTTGCATTCTGACTGAGTCATTAATAGATTTAGATTACTGAATTGCCGATCCAAAGCCAAGGCCTTCTGACTGATGGACTGAGACTGCGTTGATAGGTTTGTAGGAAGTTGGCCTCTGTCTGCATTAGTGTTGAATTCAAATTTCCCTCTGTCGCATGAGACGGCTTAGTCATGGCCTCTTCAGGTGGATTAGTTACAAGGTTAAAATAGGGTGATGAGGAGGACGTGAGAGAAGTCACATACAGAGTGGATGCAGTTGGAGTGTGGTCACACAGCTGGTGAGAGTTGAACTCTGTACGAAAGACAATATTTTACTACTGACTTGGTGTTAGACAAGGTGCAGGGTTGGTTGTATGTCCTGCTGTACCAAGGTACTTACATGTGTGGTTTATTTTGTTTGTCTTTGTTAGTGGTAAAATAAGTATTGTTTCTCTAAGAAAAAGTAGCAGAACCACAATTTAAAAATATTCCGTTAACTGTGAAAGTCCTACTTTCAAGATCTTACTTAATTGACTATGAAACAGTCTCTATTGGCCTGTTATCATGAAAACATAGTATGAAAAAAAGAGTAGGGAATGTTGATAACCCAAATTTCTGAACAGAATTCTAACAATCGGTCATACTGCTTTTGTCAACAGGAGCCCCGATAATGAATTAAAAAATGAAAGTTCCTTGTAGCTGTCTTAAGTTAAAATATATAAGGAATGGAAAAATGTGGAAGAGTAAATGTACTCACTCTGCAGCCAAAATGCATGCAATACTCTTGGATTATTATCTTTGATGCAGTCACATGCAAGCTGCATTTAAGAGCTGATTTGACTAATTTTACACACAATAATAACAATGCATTTGATTTTTTATACTCTAAATAGGGTTTTAAAATCCGCAAAGTAACATTTAACTACAGCTGCCAATTAAATTCAGTAGAGTTATAAAAGAAACAAACATTTCCCTCTGAAATTTTGTGGAGTAGATGTACAAAGTAGCATAAATACGATATGCGAGTTAAGTACAAGTAACTCAGTGTTATGCGAAAGTACTTGGCTTGAGAAAATGTACTTGACCCTCTATTGACACTGTTAAATTGTCTATTCACATAACTTCATTAAGGTTTTTGGGTGTTGAAGTAAAGGTAATGGAATATGCTCCAGGGTTGCTCTTGCTCAGGGCATTCACACACATCTTCCCCTTTTTCCTCAGTGTTCTGCCAAAAACCTGAAGAACATCTCTGAGCTCTTCTACTATGCCCAGAAGGCTGTTCTCCACCCGACAGGGCCCCTGTACTGCCCAGAGGAGAAGGAGGTGAGTTCTTTACTATAGATGCAGATACAGGAGATGTGTTGACTTGTCATAGGAAGACAAGCACATGTCTAAATAATAACTTCAGTGAAGACTGCATTCCATTTTGGTGTGCAGTTGTCCGGGTCCTGGTATTGAGTATGCTGACTCACCTGCTTTGCTTACCGCAACACAGAGCAATCGTTGTTAACAGTTACACGTGTTACAAAAGTTTGAAATGGTCATACTTGGATAGTTTGCACTGATCTCATATACTGCTGAATACAGTTTCCTTGTCAGCATAATTAAAAACTGTTGTGTTCCTGGTATCCGTTACATTCATTTTAACATGGCAGGACACCAGTTAAGTATTTAGTGAGTCTCATGAGAATGACAGGGAATTAGTTCTTGAAAGGTGTTGCGGCTATCACCCTCTTAACATGAAGTGGGTGTATGTGTGTGAATGAAAATGCCAATGGCGAAAAGAGAGAAATTGAAGGCTATAAGTGGTTTGTGTTTGAGGAAGTGTTCAGCAGGAATGTATTCAGAAGAGAAAAAAAGTTGGATCCCTGAAGTTAGCTGCCACAATGAGTACATTTTCTGAAATGTTTCTGTACACGTTCAAGCACATTTAACCGCCTAGTTATTACATTTCTCCTGTATTGCAGCTGAAGCCCTCCTGCATTAAGGCTCTAACTAGAATCTTTAAAGTGTCTGACCTGGACAACGACGGCATCCTTAATGACAATGAGCTCAACTTCTTCCAGGTAATGTTTTCCACATTATAGTATCACTGTCAGTGTACATATTGGAGAAACTGATTAGTGTCAGGCTTCACTGAACTGTGTAGTGTGATATAAGGTGAACATTGCTTGACTGGTTTAGAGTGGCAGGTTCAAACATGAATCAAGCTGCTTTCTTATTCTACACATCACTGTATATCATTTGTGTATGTCTACAGAGAACGTGTTTCAATACACCACTGGCACCTCAGGCCTTAGAGGATGTAAAGAATGTTGTCAGGAGGAACATGAATGATGGAGTCAAAGACAATGGACTCACACTCAAAGGTCAGACACCGTTTTCTTGTTTTCATATTCTTCCTCCTCCTCTTTCCTCCTTCCTCATGTCTCTTAAACAGTCGCTCTCTTGTGCTTGTCTTTATCGTTACAGGCTTTCTGTTCTTGCACACCCTCTTCATACAACGAGGTCGACATGAGACCACCTGGACTGTGCTCCGGAGGTTTGGTTATGACGATGACCTGGAGCTCACACAGGAATACCTGTTTCCTTTGTAAGTGCAGAATTAAAGGTTATTTGTGGAGTTATGTTTTCTTTGTATTGAAGTTGCAGTGGAGATGAGATGGACTGAGCTGTCTGAGCAGAACTTCTTGCTAAATCAGCAGGGTTGTCCTGTTTGATGATAACAGTGCTGACCAGTTGTCATGTGTTGTTGAAGCTCTTGAAACTAAGACATTCAATTTCAGCTTTCTTTTAGTCATCATTGGGAATACAAAAATGACTAAACTGCTATAATGCTGTGAGAGGCCTTCTACTGATAACTGTGTACTATCAAATAATTTGTTTTTCTTGGCTAATGCCCTTCAGTTGACACACCAGAGCTTTCTGTTAAATTATTGTTTCTCTCTGTCCCTGTATCGCAGGATAAAGATCCCCCCGGACTGCACCACAGAGCTTAACCACAATGCTTACCTCTTCCTCCAGAGTGTCTTTGACAAACATGACAAAGTGAGTGGGTAGAAATGTTGAAGATTTAGAAATTGCATTTTTTTTTTATTTTTTATTATTTATAATGATAACATTAGATGTTTAAGGATGACCACTTTTGTGCTCAATTATTCAAACAATCTTGACACAAATATCTGTGTCAATGTATATGCACTTGTCACATTCCAGGACAGAGATTGTGCGCTGTCGCCAGACGAGGTGAAGGACTTGTTCAAAGTCTTTCCCTACATGCCATGGGGTCCAGATGTCAACAACACGGTTTGCACTAACGACCAGGGATGGATCACATACCAGGGATACCTCTCCCAGTGGACGTGAGTATGGAACTATCTATTAATATACTGGTACACACAGAGACACACTCACTACTATTTTAGTTTTACATAGCCTGAATACATTCACACTATTGTAGGACCTGAGTCATTATGTAAAAAAACACAGATCATTTTACAAAATCGTGCTTGTGTAAATCTGGAATGCTCCTGACTTGCGTGTTTTCTGTGGTAGGTTAACAACATATCTAGATGTGCAGCGTAGTTTGGAGTACTTAGGTTACCTAGGCTACTCTATCATCTATGAACAGGAGTCCCAAGCAGCTGCCATTACAGGTAAGAGAACATAATTTAATTAATTAACAGCCCTGTATGCAGATTAACAAAAACAAACAGAAATTAGTAATAAACACATTTCTGTTCAGAATTTAAACACTGTACTGATCAATACCTGCATTGTTGGCTTTTTGTTAAAGGTTTCATACAAATGAAATGCATGAATTTTACTGCATGTTGCCATTTTTCATATATGTACAGTATGTATGTAAAATTATGCATTCCCTATTCTTTCAGTGACACGTAACAAGCGCATTGATCTGCAGAAGAAACAGACCCAGCGCAGTGTCTTCCGCTGCAACGTCTTGGGGGCTCGAGGCAGCGGGAAGAGTGGCTTCCTCCAAGCTTTCCTGGGCAAGAATCTGCAGGTCAGCGTAGATGATGGCTGCAACCCCCTTTAAACTTCACTTTACGTTCATGAGGGCAGTGTTAAACATTCATATCATATCTCAAGAGAACTTTTACATCAGTCTAACTGTAGGACAACCAAAATCTAAAGTCAGTTAATTATTAGCTGCTTTTATTTAGAATGTGCAAATGATGCAGCCAAATTATGTCTTTGTACCAAGCACCAAACCTGGTGAAAATGTCCAATGTCTCTTTCCAGAAATCATGACCCAGTTACTCAAGATAATCAATAGACCTATTGGCAACTATATCGACATGCAGGAGAAAACATGCATCTACTCATGGATGAGAGGCTTGGTCTCACCACAACGCATACTGTGTAGATTGATAATGACTTTCTTGGCTGAACTCTGACATAAACTAGCCTGTTGTCCATGAATAGATGCTCGCTTTCTTCCCCTGATGCACCATTGCGTCACTTTACTATAAAAATCCTGTTTCGCTTGTAACTGCACAAGCTGAGCTAAAATAAACAACATGCCCCAAATTACATGTGAACCACCTCACAGCAGACCAGAGTCAACAAACTGTTAATATGAGAACTTTGTTAAACTGTGTATGATTTAGACAGCTTCCAGAGTTGGATGAAAAGTGAAACAAGCCATCTTATAAACGGACCTTTTTTATTATCCACCACAGCAACAGAGGCGAATTAGAGAAGACCACAAGTCCTTGTATGCCATCAGCACGACCTATGTTTATGGTCAGGAGAAGTACCTGCTGGTAAGAACCATTTACTCCTCATCTGCTTTTTGGATTACTGTTTTATAATCTGGGTGTATTACAATTTACTGTGTATCAGCATTAGTACTCTGCAAAACATTAATCCCTCCATCTGCACACTCTGTCTCTCTCTCGTGCTTTCTGTTATGTCTGCTCACCACAAGCTCCATGAGGTGATGCCAGATTTTGACTTCCTGTCAGAGGCAGACCTAGCCTGTGATGTGGTCTGCATGGTGTATGACATCAACAATCCTCGCTCTTTTGAATACTGTGCCAAAGTGTACAAGGTATGTTTCAGAAGATGTGACAAAAATGCTCTTCAGATGCACTGAGGCTTGTCAAACTGCTAACACTGTATGTTTCTTGTTTGGCAGCAATATTTCATAGACAGCAAGACACCATGCGTGGTGATTGCAGCCAAGTCAGACCTGCATGAAGTACGGCAGCACTACAGTCTCTCACCGCAGGACTTCTGCCGTAAGCACAAGCTCCACCCACCCCAGCCGTTCACGTGCAACACGACCGACGCACTTAGCAAAGACATCTACACTAGACTCACCACCATGGCCATGTATCCGTGAGTATCAAGCCTCTTTGTGGTCTTATCTAATTAAACCCTTTACACCTCTGGGAGTCTTGCAAACGTAGCTACCTTACCCACCTGTGTATACCTATCAACTTTTACCTCTCCTGGATGTATGTGTCAGTGATATTTTGCAATTAGTATTCAAATGTAACAGCATGGTTAAATTATTTAAATCCACCATCTATATACTGTGTGATATGTAAACTTAGGACTCTTTCAGCCACTTTTGGATCTCTGATGCTTCCAAGTCAGTGGTATGTGAGCCTTTAGGTCAATCCTCTGACTTTATAGGGTGTCTTAACTTCTCAAAGCTCTCTGATCAGATTAGATTTCAGAGTAGATTAATTGGCACTCAATGCGACGTACCCTTAAATCTTATTTTAGCCGGCCAGAAATCCTATTTTCTAAATTCTGAAACCATTTGATCTGCTGCATTCTAGGCCTCAGTTGTAAGGTGTTTATTTTTAGAAATCTGCTTACTGAGAGGCGAGCTGAGTCCAGGGGCTGCCCAGACTCAATGAGTAAATTAATCTATTGATTGAGGGTAAATCCTGGCTCAAACAGTGATGACTCAGAAACTAGATGTTTAAAATAAATGCATTATATTAACATTTTGAATATGTAAAACTATCCATAAAGATGTCTTAATTCATCCGTTGTATGAAGCTGACCTTCTGAGGTTTGAATAATTTGCTAATCAAACTAAAGAGTATGGCTGAGCAAGCAACTACAAAACGCCCTTCATCCCAGCTGAAAATGTTTTCCATTTAGCTGGGAAAAAACATGTAAAATATGAAAATGGCCATTCACATAAAATATTCAGTGCAGAGCTGAAATCCTCTGTCTCAGCATCTGTCACTGCTCAACATGTTGGCAACTCACAAATTAGGAATCATGTTTCATGAATCATTTCACTGATTGTTACCAAGGAAAAATGGTTCCTAGTCCCGAGTTAGCCAGGGGGTACATTGGCTCACCTTTAAGGCTTTGGACAACTCAGTCTTAGATTAAGTTAATATAAGAAAAAGAGTCTCTCTCTTTTTTATTTAAACCAGTCTTTGATCTTTTTTGTTCTTACTGGTGGTTTGATGATCTATGGTCATAAACTGATAAACTGACTGAAAAATTGGTCACCGTAAGGTTTCAGTGGCAAAACCAAAAATTAGACATTTGACAGATTTTGAGAGCTTTTGCTTTTTTATTCTTGATTTGCTACCATACAGATTTTTTTTTGTTTGTTGTGACTGTTCCCATCCTTTCTGTGTGGTTTCCTCTCCTTTTGTCTCCTTATAATTATTCTCCTTCTTTAGACTTGTTTCCTTGTCAATACGTTTGTAAATTTGGGGTTGGGGAGGTAAAGGTAACTGGCAACTCAGAAAGGACTTAGGTCCTTTGAAATCTCTTATTGTTTTAAGTGAAGTCAAGGTTTTAATCCTGGCTTTTTCTTCCTCTCCCTTTGTGTCTTGTTTGGTGCCCATTGTCTTTGTATAGTGGTGCAAACACGCATTTTTGTGTCTTTCCGCAGCCATGCCCGTCTCCGCTGTATGTGCACCTGCAACAGGTGCACCTATTGCCTGTGTCAGAACCTCCTCAAGTTGGAGCTGCTGCGCAATATTAAGGCCCAACTCCGCAGGGTCGTTTTCAACAGGTTCATACGTAGAATAAGATCTAGTGTTTTAACATAGACTCCTTCCTCCTGTCTGTGCCTCCCACCCTCGGGTTAGTCCTCTGGTATTGGCAACAGAGAGGCTCCTTTTTCTCCCAAGCTCTCTAACACTGGGGATGGTGACAGCTCCTTTGCTTTCCTTTAGTGCTCGCCAGTGGTCAAGTTTACTCCGCATATCCACTGCAGGGAAAACGGAATGTTGATGTCATTAAACGTGATATTAGTGATACCTTGCACTGCCAAAAATTGTTGTTTAAGTAAATAATATAGTCTCCTTTAGTAATGTTGGATCATGTGAAAATAATTAGACACTTGGCTGATTGCTCTTGGGGAAATCCTCCTTCTGTTTGCTGCAAGGGTTTTGGTCTAATTGGTGTCAGTATCTCTTTCAAGGAGATTATCTTTTTTTTTTTTTTTTTTTAAGCGACATTCAGAGGATATGGTTTTATTCACTCTCTTTGTCACATGCCTAAAACCCATCGGTCATGTTCGGTGTCTTGGTCTCTGCTCCAGCTCCAGCCAGCCTACCAGCTCTCTGTACAGTTTGACACAGCGAAGTGTGACCATGCTCAACCAGCTAACACACAGGCTGCTAGCCAGGCAGGTGACAGTGTGTCTGAAACCGTGTGAAAAATGCATGTTGTTATTTGCTTGTGCAGTGCAAACTTAACTCATAATACTGATTACTATACATAAAAAAAAACATTGTAAAATTAGAAACGGAAGTTGTAAATCGAAAACATTTTCATTTCATCCAGAGGCATGATGCGATTTTGTATTCTTAAAAATTCAGACTATATAGACAGTTTCAAAATACTATACACTAGATCGATGTTGTTAAGCCAGTTAATCATGTTGCCAAAATATCAAGGTATGAATTTTGACAATGAAGTGTTAAAAACTGATCTTTTTTTCTTTAGAGGTTTTGTGTTTGCTTCTTCCTGTCCTGCAGTGGATATGCAAACTGTAAATCTTGACTAACAAGCATATAATTTGCATTGATAATGAGAGAAACACAACCACTCTTTTTGGCTTGTGCTTCAAACTGAAAACCTCATTGAAGTCTGCATGTCTGCATGTTTGCTATGTGATTTCTTTAAAATTACAATTCTCCATGTCTATTAATTTCTTGACAGCACCAACTTTCATCAGTTGTCAGAGTGCTTAAGTATCTATGATGTTTTCAGTCTCGCTCTGTCTTCATTTCCATGCTTAATTCTGAAGTCTAAACCAACAGGAGACTCTTTAATTTGAAAAGCACGGTTGTTGCTTTAATTATATGCTTACTGTGGGCATATCCTAAAATAACAGCTCCTGTGCGTTGAGACTTCATACATTTAACAGGCTGATGTTTGAAATCAAATTGTTCATCTTTGATGTTTAAATTGAGTGTATTGTACTGTACCAATCACCCTGTCATTTCACCCTGTTTTTTCTATCTTGTATTTCCTGTCTTTGTGTTTTTCCTTCCACTCTATAGGTGTTCATACACAAGTTTTTGGCTGCCCCTCTCCCTCATTCTCTTGCATGTTTTCACCCTCAGCTAAGCTGCTTGCTGCTATGTTGCATGTCTCATCTGTTCCGTCTTGGTAACCAAAGGCATGCCGTAGCAAAATATTGCCATCTACTGGCAGCTGGGAATATGTTTCTCATCTGTCCATCTGTACAGTAAAGAGAGCTTGGTGTTTTGAATAAGATGTTGGAGGTTTATTGCATTACAGTGCAGGGTTTTAATAGCTGTTTATGGTGTTGGATTGGACAGAAGTGTGTGATATTTGGCAAATGAATGATTATTATTTTTTATCTTTTTTGCCTAACAGTGGCATAAAATGCAGGGCTTCTGGTTTGGTGTTCATGGACCCTAGCAGAACTGTATATTGAAGTTCTGCATCGAGTACTAACCCTTTGCGTTGATGCTTGTTTAGTCTCTGGGAGTTGTTGACACTATTAATAGCATGACGCATAATAGACGGCCCTGGCAGTGCAAGAAGCAACACACCACATTGGATGCCCAACATGTTAAATGAAAAGTGGTGCTGGTTCATTGGGTTGAATTGTGTTGTTTGATTTTACATTACATTACTTCTTCAATCACAAAAATTACACGCAGAAATAGCTAATTGCGTTAGGCCACTTTTAAAAAATCAGAAACATAAAGGCCAGTGCAGAGGAATTAAAAATGTAGTCCTATGATATTTACCTCCTAAAATGACTCAGCATCTCCAGTCTGGCTGCCATGTGGTGTATACAGTATGTATATGTGATGTGTGTTTTAAGTGTGCGGTGACATTTGAACAGGTATGCGGTCATGGTTGAGCTTATGCTTTGGGTTTGGGCGGTGATTGAAGTTCCCTACTTTTCGGACTGGGTAGAGCTGGGTGTTACGGATGTGATCAGATATCACAGTATTTTTGGTGTAATTATTGATACTTAAACAAAATAATTTATTTAAACTAATGAAATTTCACCTGCCTAAGAATCATTAGTAATGTTTCCAAGAAAGAGTATCAAAAACATTTCATGAAAAGCTTTTTCATATATTTGTTTCATATATATAAAATATATATATATAACTTAAACTCGTTAGCATATAGGCAGACACAAAACATTTTTACATTTTATAGACCCCATGAAAAATTGATTACTCAACCAGTATGTGTATCTGTCGCTATTGCAGTGGTAGTCAGTATTATACTGAAATATTGCCCAGCTCTACCTACTGAATCGGAGTGTGTGTGTGTATGGGCACACCACTGGTAATAGTGTGACTGGGTGCGTGTGTTATTCGTGTGGAAGGCTGCTGGGCTGGGTGGAAGCTGTGGGGGGCTGCCTGCTGTCAGAGGAGGATTTCAGCCTGACGCAGCAGGTTTCAGCCATCTCCAACGTGGAGGGGTCCATCTTTATGGAGGCCGCTGCAGAGCAGCTAAATCTCCCAGAAAGGTAAAGACGGGAGCAAGATCCAGAGGGAGAAGGATGTTTTATTTTAATCATGTGGATGGATGGGCAAGTACGTGTTGGATAAGTTCATCTAACCAGTATTCAACCACAGGTTGTCGGGTCATTATTTTAACAGATAATGCAATGTTTGTATTTATGTCCTGAAATGTTGTAGAGGGATTTATTGGAGTCTTTTACAGGAGAGGTTCCATGTCTTATTCAATATCTGGTGAAGATCACTCTCGTTTCTGTGTGTTAAATTGAAGCTACATCAGCAGCTCATTATTTCAATTTAGCACAGTGACTAGAAGCAGGGAGTGAAAAGTGAAAAAGCAAATATTCCAAAAATAACAAACACAAGTTCGTTTTGAAAAGCACATGTGTTTCTTTAATTGTATCCTGTCTGTATGTTTACTCAAATCAATCAAATTGTATTTCTTTGAATTTTGAAGCAATTGTTTAGTTCGGTATCAATCACCAATTTTCTGTTGTGAAAAATCATGTCAATCTGTTCTTTTAAGATTAAAGGCAGCTAACCTTGTCTTTATGACTGGCCTTTGAGGAAAAAGATGTTGAGGACTCTCTCCTGATGCTACAATAGTACCAGGATCCTAGTGTGTTTTGAAGATTTAGATCAGCTGCTGGATAGATTTAATTTACAATTATTATATTTAATACAATTGGCAGTTTTTTTCTTAGTTTTCTTTTTTTAAACACTTTGCCATTTCTTGCATTTCCCCCTTTCATTGCTTGCTTTTATTTCTGTCTGCTTAGTTCCCAGTATTTGACCAGTTGGATCTGTGTTTGGTAGGGCTGTTGTTAACCCAATATTAATAATCCATTAGTTTTATGTTTTCTTGTTTTCTGCCTTAAAGCAGCTCCTCCTCAAAGTCCAACACCTCTCCTTTTTTCACCCATATGCTTTTATGGTCTGGACCTGTTCCCTGAACCAAAACTAAACCAAATGTCAAGAGAAAGCATGTGTTCCTGTTTCAAGATGGCATCAGACGGCACTGATACTCGTCATTCATGGTCCTAATTTTAGGGAGTTTCCAGGGAGCACATGACTTTGTCTTGTCAGTTGGCAACTCATCCCGCTCTGGTTTTAACAAAGTGGAGAAGGAAATTGTACATCGCTTATCGTGTTAGATGCTGCCCCCGTTTTTTCCATGCTACACCCCCCCCCTCACCTGCTCTTTGTCTCTTACTTCCTCTCGCAGGCACATGGCTCAGGCAGACCTGAAGAACTCCACCTTCTGGCTGAGAGCGAGTGTAGGTGCCACAGTGTGTGCCGTGCTGGGCTTCGCCATGTACAGAGCACTTCTCAAACAGCGGTGATGAGACAGCATGAGACTTCCTCCCCCCTGGTCCCAGTATTGACTCTGCCCCTTCCCTACTACCTGAAAGACTCAAAAAGACTGGCTGAACAATGCCCCAGCATCCAACTCCACCTCATCCCCGTCTCACAACACAAGCAAGAAACAAATGAGCAGAACATAAGTACATTTTGTATGCATTTAAAAACAAAAAATGTAGTCTGGTTTAGTTTTTTTTGTTTATGTTGTGGGGAAAGGGGCAGGTTACTTTTGAAACATCAGCTGCCCATCGGTCAATTTGTAAACGCTGACATTATGGGATCCGTTGGTCTAGTCCAGGTCAGACACTACTAGTTGCTGGATGTCTCCAGCTGATCCAGTCCTCTGTTGTTTTTTTTTGTCTCAGGTCAGTATTATTAGTGAGATGGATGGAGACCAGAGAGAGGCAGCCATATACAGAACCACCACAAAGGGACTTGAATCTGTTTATAGTTGTGTATATGCAGTATATTATGTATGTATTCCTCAAGAATTTTAGGATTGGACCCCATAGACAGCATCACAAGACGGAAGCAACACCTACATGAAGTGCTAGTGCTACATCTAACACTAGAAAGGTCATGGATGTCATGCACTTGTTCATTTTGTTTGTTAATTTATTAACCTGTTTCTTTGTTTTCTTGTCTGTTTTGAGTGCACTGCATGAAACAGATGGAGGGATTTACATTTTCCATGTATTTTTGTATTTAGTATTATCAAAGCTGTCTTCATGGTGTGTCATAACTTTCTGCTTGTTTTTAATTTTCTGGTTTTCAGATAGAGCTTTGTCCCTCATTATATTTTTATGAAGTTAGAGGCACCATAGAACAACAGATTACGCTATTAACAGCTGCCATTCAGTGCACCTCTCCCACCTTAAAATTATGAAAGTGTTTCTTCTCATTCTTCTATTTTCCAGCATTTACAATAAAGTAAAGTAAAACTATCTGGCACAGCTGTTCATGCGTGTTATTGGGTGGAATGACAGCTAATTTAACATCAACCTGGAAAATAAAATGGTTTTAAATATCTGTAATAAATGAAATTTACACCCACTGGTATCACTGTGTGTCCTTGACAAGCGCTGTGGTGGAATTACGCATTTTAAAAAGTGGATGTGTGAAATGATGTAAGAAAAACTGTGCGATTAGCTGGGACCTTTTGTGAAGCCATTGAATGGAGAAGTGAGTAAATGATGTGGCTACGAACTATGCTCTCAGCCCGTGTGAGGAGGAAGTCGCACCACATTCACAGGTAGGTAGACTAATAAACTTCTGGCAGCCACAGTGTGAAATAGCCACAGAGGGCCAACATGTCTATAGACGGGGCTAAGTTGTTGTTTGAGGGCTTCCTAGAGAAAAGAAGAGATACTTTGGTGAGTTACAAACAATCTCGGTGTTTAATGCGAATATATGTTTTTAAAAAAGTGACTAATATTTTGTTTCCTGATGCTAGAAAATAAGTTGGGTGACGTATTGGTTCAGGCTTCAAAACACAACCTTGTTCTTCTATACAAAAAAGAACGGCAGTGCTGTAAGTAACATTTGCTGCAGTGTAAATATCTTAAAATCCACACTCAAATTTTCTTGTCAGTGATCTGTTTAGTACCACTTATTTAACCCAAAGAGCTGAACGACTAAAGAGTTTTTGTGCTGACTTTACTCTCCACAGTCTCACTTGAAAGGCAATTACTACATTTACACGGTAAGTTTTCAACCATTTAGTCCATATATGAGTAACTGCTTTGCTGTTGTGGATAGAAGATCTTTTAATTAATTACTATATTGTAATACTTCTATTTGGCTGCTTTAGATAGCTACCTTACCTTACCTTAGTAATGGATAGTATCGATACATATCCAGAGTTTGAAGAAGTACTCAGATCTTGTATGAAAGTAAAAGCAGCAGCACCACAGTGTAGAAATACTCTGTTACAAGTAAAATCATGCATCTAAAATGTTGCTTAAGTAAAAGAACAAAAGCAGTAGCATCAAAATGTGCTAAAGGAAAAAGTACTCATTATGTTGAAGCTGGTAAATGTGGTTTGACTACTTCATATGCTTTATCTGTTGGGTAGCTTGTGAATCCTCTTGGGAATCAGTAGTTGTATTGTATACGTCATCAACTTAATGTATTAATTGATTACTTAATGTAATTTATTCGTAGAGTTTATTTTGTAATAAACTTAATATGAAAATAACTTAAGTTTTCAAATAACTGTACTGGGCAAAAGTACAACATTTTCCTCTAAATTGTTGTGGATATGGAATATTAGGCTACATAATGTTAAATTGAAATGGGCCATTCTGCATTATGGGTACTTAAAGTATATTTTGATGTTTATACTAAGGCACTTTGACTGAAGTGAAACTTTGAGTACATGGCTTTCACTTTTAACATTGTACTTCTCATTGTGGTGTTGCTGTGTTTATAGAGGTAAAGAACTTCCTCCTCCACGGTTGCTCTGTTTCTATTTATGAAACAGATTGATTTACCTACGTTTATGATCTCTGTGTCCACCTGTTGGGTCAGGTGCAGTCAGTGCGAGAGGTCCAGAGAGCAGACAGTAAGCGCTTTATGTTTGAGATCATCATGACCAACGGAAAGAGAAAACTGTTGGTGAGTCATATCTGTGCTTTGACTGTCGTGTTCTCTTTGAAGACTATCAGTCTGTGGGCTGTGACTGTTCCGGATCAGGTCACCTTTGCCTCCAAATGAGTGGTTGAAAACAGCTTATGCTACATTTACTACCAGTACTTTTGAGCTACATCTACCTTAACTTGAGTGTTTAATACTTCCTACTTCTACTCTTCTACATTTCAGGGGGAAGTATTGTACTTTTATATGTTACTACATCTCTTTGATTACTTTAGTTGCCTGTTATTTTGCATACAAAATTTTCAAAGTCTATGAGTGTATTAAACCAATAAGCACTATAAAAAAATCTCCTTTTCCCTTTGACTTTGATTTGTTATAAAGTGTCCTTAGTACTCTCTCAAGCAGGAGATTGTAATACTTCTTCCATCACTTCTCCAAACACCTATGTTTGTTTGTGTGTGTGTGCATGTGTGTGTGTGCAGGCAGCAGAAACAGCAGCTCTCAGACAGGAGTGGGTAGGACACCTATGGCAAGCCATGCATCTTTCTACTACTGGGGTCTCCAGAAGCAGCACACAGTGAGTAAGAATAGGGCTTTCTCCTCATGACAGATCTGAACTATAACTAAGATATTTAATGTTTGGTCAAATGGACTTGACTTGAACTCTTCACATGATTGATTTTTTTCATCAGCTGCTCGGACACTGACCATTATTCTTTTCTTCAGCCTTGAAGTGGGTGAGCAGCTAGAGAGAACAAACAGCATTACACCCATCCGCTCACACAGTGACAGCGTGATGGAGTCGCTGCCTGCTCGGCCCCTCTCTGCCCCTGCCGGCCGCATCCACCATGTGATCAGGAGCATCGCCTCCCCCATCCACCTGTCTGAGGAGATCATGTACCAAAACACACTGCCAGCCTGTAACTTCCAACATCACAATGGTAAAGGCTTTGATTTGTTAATTTAGTCTCGAATAAGTTGTACTTTCAGCTACATGATGCTAACGACTCTGTTTTCAGGTGGCAGTCTCAACAACCTTCAGTGTTCCAGCAGACTGAGCAACGCAGAGGGACAGGAAGGAGACTATGACACTTTACCAAAAAGAAAAAGTATATACTTAAATATACTTTAAATTTGTCATCTATGCTAACATAACAAATGGTATGATGATGGTTAAATGTCCAAACTGGCTCTATCATGTGTTATGTTCTGTCCCTTCAGAAATATGTGAGAGCAGTGCTTCGACAGACGAGGCCGAGGGCGTGTATGACATTCCTCTCTCCTACAGGAGGGATTCTGAAAATCCAGGTGTGATTACATGTTTTCCCCTAGCAGCTAGCTTTTAAATACTTGGTTTTCCCAAATTATTTTTAAAAAAATGTTTGTTTGTTGTTTTTAAGACCCCACAGAGAACGTCTATGATGTACCAAGCTCTCTTTTGAGGACGTTGCCCGATCACACTTCAGGTAAATCCTGCTTCATGTCATGCTTTTGTCACGCTCATGTTATAAGACAGTCACAGTTGCCGATATGTACACAGAATGATTCATATAACAAATGCCACATATGCAGCATCAGCAAACACTTTCTCATTTGCATGTCTCAAGCTTTCAGCTCAGAGGAGCAGACTGAGGACGGACTCTACTGGATGATATGAGGTCAAGTTTGAGGACACAAGTGATTGACTGGAGGGTAGCAGCAGTCTCATCTACTTCTTTCTTCTTTGTTACAAAGACTGTTTCTACCTAGTATCTGTAGCGTTGTGCTTAATGCTTTGACAGGTTTGAGGCAATGAAACAGCATTGATGCAACAGATATAACAAGTGTTAATAATGTTTGTGTCATTTGTAAGAACTTTTGTATCCAGACAGCATGCACAACTATCACAAAGAGGTTCAACTGTGGTATTTAATTCAGCTCCTTCTATACAAGACCGAGTACCACATAGACATTTATAACTGCAGAATACACTGTACAGAAATATCTACACATCACGCACTGTAGCGAGTCACACTATGATTCACAACAGCAAAATGACTCATTTTCACGTCACCTGCTTCACAGTTTGAGAGTGCACACCACCAACATTGATATTGCTGTATTACACACTTTGGATTGGTTTGAAAAGGAATGGTGTAAGCTTGGTTCTAAAACCCATGATGGGTTTAATAGCATATAAGGTACACAATGAAAGGGAAATAAAATGAAAGCATGCTAACATTTACTGTGAGCACTTTTATATATCATCTATTTTCATTCTATATTTTAAATTCTTCTCATAAGTGGTATTAATATTTCAGACCTTTTAGACTAAACAAATGCTTCCTAAATGTAGTGAGTGATGGGCCACAATGTGCCCATTTTGTTTTTTTCCCATCAAGTCTTCGGCTGGTGACAGCTGGGAAGATTTTTGTAAACAGGAGATGATATCCAAAAATCACAGTTATATCTACAACACTATATTCCCAGAGAAGGATTAACTGACTCGAATATCACTGGATAGACATACAAACATATAGTAGCAGTGTTCATTAGACAAAAATAAAATAGTAGTGCAGGTATTGGGTAGAAATCTAAGCAAAAAGAAGGCATATGTAACAAGCAATGCATAAAAGTGATTTGTGCATTCTCAATATGTTTCTTTCTCAAAAGAAAAGAGTACAATTAAATATAATACAAAACAATAAAAAAATATCTGGACATCAAACAAGCAACATATAATTACACTCCAATGAGTGGAAGCTTTCGTTTGGATCAGTTCTGTGTTGTGATCATTGTCAGTTAGCAAAACTCTACAAATAATATTTGGTTCATAGTATTGTTACACTCATGCAGCACAAAAATTGCAAAACAAGGAAGTAATTGGGAAAGTGCCACTCAAGAAATAGATCTAAACTCACATGCACACTATTTGTTTTCATTTGAATTCACCTGTTAATTCTTTTGTTTTTAAATCTTCACCCCTTCACAACTAACCTTAATTGTTAAGACCAGTGCAGTGATGTTACAGAGTCAATAAACTATTATTAGTGACATTTGTTGAGGGAAGCTTAATGTAAGTTGTCAGTCTATTACAGTACATGTTCCACATCTGACTATCACTCTTCTAGCTGAGAAGCAGTAGTACCAGAAGAGGATATGGTTAATAATGTATATTTAAATTCTGAAAATGTCATTCAGAAGTTGGTCGATTCTACATATCTTCACTGTGAAATTTTTAACAAGCAAACTGATATTTAACTTAAGATGTAGTGCTAAGTTATCTGTTTTGTGGCTTTAAGAGCAGACTGCCTCAGCAGTTACAGAGAACGTTTCCAGGCTCCACAATAGAATCAGGCCTGGGCCTGGGATTGTTCCTTGAGGAACTCCTCCAGGACAGTGATGATGCTGCAGGCTTCAGGCAGGTCGCTGTGCTCAGCCCTGGCATTCTGCAGCAACACATCTCCATTTCCACAGCCCTGTAGGAACTGGCAGCAGCGAAAAAGGGCATAGTGACTCATCTCTGCCTGCCGCACAAAACGCTTCAAGCTGTTCATGTCCTGGATTGCCTGTCGAGTGAGAGCAGTTGAGAGGAAGAAGCTTGTTAAGAAAGGGAAGAGATCAGGATGAGGGAAAGAGGCATCTGTTCAAAGAGGAACTGAGCGCTATCATCTAAAGTTTCTCAACCTTGTGGTGGGCTTGTGGGACTTTTAATGCTGATAACTTTGTTTCATAAGATTGTAACGAAAATAAAGACTTTAAGCATGTCATCATTGGCCTATTTTATATTAAAAACAATTTTCTTCTGAACTTTTTCATTTTGCCTTCAGTATAATTGATGCTGATTGACTGATTAAACGTCTACACTCATAGGCATCTTGGGACCTGAAAACAATTAGGTCAAAAAACTCTGTTTTCAGTCTGTCTGTGTGTATGTTTTGTCACCTTAAGTTTGAAGTTCTCCAGAATTTGTCTGAGCAGGAAAGGATTACAACGCTCTGCAGCATTTAGAAACGCCTGAATCCAGTCATCACAGAAACGATTACTGACTAGGAGAGAAAACATTATTATTTGACTTTTAGACTTAGAAAGAAAAAAGAACTCAAACCACACAAACCTCATCAGGTATATGCCATGGAGCATGACTTACCAGTGTTAGAGAGAGTGGGCGGGCTGGTGGAGCAATCTATGACCAGGTCAGTGTGTGTGTCCTCTGACATAGCCTTACACAGAGAAGCTGCTGTAGTGTCTTGCTGGGACAGGCCCTGCAGACTGGCTGCTTTGATGAACCTGGTACAGAACACAATACACATTTTACAGCTACCAACAAATAATCACATACTGTACTGTGTGGAAATTAACAACAGGCAGACATAACTGTCATTGTTTTTTTAACAGTCTTAGGATTTGAGGATGTGTTAGTGTTACTAGGGCTGTCACCGAACTCACCTTGACACATCAGCCTTTGTCCTCTCATCCGAATTATTGACCTCCACAAGTGTGTGACTCAGAGCCTGCACACAGAAGATGTAATGGCTGAAATGAATTGCTCTGGAAAAAAGCTTGGTCTCTGTACAGATGTGCAATTTGACTGATTACAAAATTAATCAACTGAATTAGAGTATTTTTAATGCATAGAGTAAATAAGTATTTCAAGGAGCAGGTCGCACAAAAACAGTGATATTTAATTTGTCTCTAACCCAGGGTGCATTTTAAGGATCTAGATAGTTTTGTTGTGATTTAGTGAGGCTTGGAACCCATGAAAATGTCTCATTGTGAGGTAATGTTGATATGACACCAGAGTTGCAACAATTAGTTGATTAAAAAATAAAAATTGCAAACCATTTTAATAATCGGCTAATAATTTCTGTCGTCAAAAATGTCAAATATTTGCTGCTTTTATTTGTCATTTAAGATAATAAAAGGTCTCATATTATTTAGCTTTCTTTTACTCACATAATATTTTTACTAAACAAAACTCCACAAAATAATTTAAATATAAAGCCAATTGCCTATAATATTGCAAATTGGTATTGTTCTACAACGGTAATGTTTAAAACCTTGTTAACAGGTCCTCTAAAGGAACTTTACCAAGGAACTCAGTTTGTGCGGATGCTTTTCCTGTCATTATTTATCGTATGTCAGGTTGGGTACCTCTGACAAGCCGGACATATTGCAGGGACGAAAAATGACTCACAGCGTGCAGCAAGAAGCTGATGTTGCTCTGGACCAGCTGCACCACACGATGAATGTGCATGACAGATTCCTCATACCACCGGCTCAGATAGGGACGCACCTCTGTCTCAAGGTTCTGCAGCTGACACAACACAACACAACACAAACACACACACACACAAATTAATATGGCAAAGACTATTATGGAATTACCATATATATAACTTAATTATACTGTTATTACACACTCTTACCTCTGGGGTTTGCAGGCTGCTATGCAGGCCTTGGACATATTTATCCAGCTCTAATCTAAATGTGAATTTGGTCAAGGAATTGGAACTATTGATGGTTATACTGCATAAAGCTACAGGAAAGTGGAAAACAATACAACAAAGCAAAAGAAACGTTTATAATAACAGGATTATCTATAAAATGAATACTGGAGAACCTATGATGATCATGACTAAGGATGATTTCATGAGGACACTATGGGAAAGACAGCTATGCTCAAAGGATATAAGTTCAGTCCTTTCTCAGAGCCGCCCATAAAGCAGATGACGTATCCATTTCCATCAGCATCAGGCTGCTCAGGAGACCTTTCCTGCTCCAGGAGACAACAGTAGCAGCCAACTGCCTGCTCTGGAATACTGGGAAGAGTAAATAATCAATACATTTGTGTTAACTAACAAACTTATTTGTCCACTTCTTCATGACAATTTCCTGCTAAATTCACATTATTACTGTGATGTATCAAACAAGCTGCATCCCCTATGATACCATTTATAATGACAATTAAGCATACGCTGCATCGTTCCAGTTGGATTGAAGTCAAGCATGATCTTGGCTTGTTTTATCATGACACCTTGATTTTGTGTCCCACTTAGTATGTAGCATAAATGATGAAAAATGTGAGTTTGGCTGCAACTAAAAGTTATTCTCACTGTTGATTAACCTGTCAGATAGCTTCTTGATTAGTAAATTAGTTGTTTGGTTTATAAAATGTCAGAAAATTAAAAAAAATTCATATCATTGTTTTCAAAAGCCCAAGATGTCTTGTTCACAACTCAAAGATATTCAGTTTACTGTCATTGAGGAGTAAAGAAACAATAAAATATCCACAGTTAAGAAGCTGGAATCAGAGAATTTTTTACCTTTTTTTCCAAGACTCTCAAACTAATTAATCAATTATCGACAACTTATTTGATTTATGGGTTAATCATTGCAGCTTTAGTTGTGAGGAAATTTGTAAACGTATTACCTGAGTTCGACCGTGGCGATGTTGCCCATGCCTCCCAGCAGGGCTCCTTTGCTCAGCCTCCTTGAAATGTAAGTCCGCAGCTCCGGTTCTGCCTCTGATGGCAGGCTGCTGTCTATTAGTGTCAGGCTGTGGGAAGGGCAGAAAGTCAGTATGGAAGCAAGCAGCCGTGAAGCCATGAGGAATTTGGAAGCCACTCAAGTCAATGGAGAATGGATGGATAAAAGCTGATGAGTCATTAGCCACAACGAACACAACACACAACTGAGTCACATAGCTGTAACTGTGCCACCCCACTGGGTGTCAAGAAAACACATAGTCACTGACACAATGTACGTTGCCATTTTGCTTTAACACTCCAGACATTCAACAAAATTTCATTCACTTTTTACCAACTTCACTTGACACAATGGAGAGACCCATTCAGACTGGGAGAGACCTAAGGGCCATGTAACTCAGCAGCACAGCAATGACCAAAAAAAGAACAAAATCACGAATGAAAATAGCATTGATTCCATGTTGGTTGGATTTCCAGTGACAGCCCGTGGATACACCAAAGCACAACAGTGAAAGCCAAGCGAAACGACCACTGAAAGCATGGAGAAGATAGGTGAATGGCTCCTTTGTTACCTAAAGTCATCCTGACTGGTTGTGGAGTCTGCTCTTCTCTGGTTCCATGCCACATTTTCCCCAGAAGCCTCAGATCTAAGACAATTGACAGTTCACTCATCACCTGGTTAGTTTTCAAGGCAGAAATCTCTTTTTACCTGCAGATTTATTCCTGTCAGCAGGATTAGGAAGAAGAACTACAAAAAAAAACTAAAGAGTGCTTTAGAGCAACGATCACAGAGTGGTGGTATAGAAAGAGACTCTATTTTTACACCAGGGACCTGGTTGTATTCAGGAAGAAAAGGAAATAATAGTCATTCTGTGATCTGCTGTAGGATAAGGGTCAGAAAGTGTACATCAATACATAATAATCCAACAATGAAAATCAATGATTTATATCACGTTAAAAAACAATTATTACAATTCCTTAAATATACAACATCACACCGTGGACGCAACGCAAATTTCCATTATCTCTATTAGAGAAAGATACTTGCAGCAGAGCCTTAATCTTATGGCAACACCAACTGTTTGGAAAAACAGAAAAAGTCGGACAACAAATATCGACCATTACCTTGTGCCCTGATAAAGATAGATGGTATAGTAGCAGTTCAACTGTATTTTCTGGCTGTATCCAGCAATTTCTTCGCTGTCATAGTCATCTCTCTCTTCCACGTCAATTGAGTCTTGGAAGGACGAGGTTTGGGAGGTAAACATGACTCTACTGCTGCACGGATCAAGCTAGCAGTCGGCTAAAAGTGGGATAACAAGGACGACTTTCTGTTGTTGAGCTGTGCTGTGTCAGTAGAAAGGTAATCTTTAACGTCGTTATCTGATCGTCGGATATTACAATTGCAACTGGGTAAATGCTACAGGTGCAGTAAAATGTATTCCTATCCTCGTTTATATGCGTCGTGCGCATGCGCAAGAGCTGTCTGTACGTTCTAAAATAACGTCCGACTTCAATATCGACTCTTATGTCGGTTCCTGGGACATTCATCAGTGAAAGGAACATACACAGCTAACTCCAGCCCAAGTATTTTTAATTCGAAGTTAAAAAAATGGCCGTGTAAATATCATGTTAGTCGTTTATCTCTAAATTAAAGTGCTTTAACTTAATTTACCACTTTATTGTGGATTTATGTGACGTTAGACTTGTAACGTTAGCCAGAGCTGGATGACTGATAAGTACATCGCAAATGTAGTCGTGGCACGGGCAGCTGTGTACATCAATGTACAGTTAGTTAAATCAAACATATTTAAGGATTCTAGTACAAGTAATGGTCCAAAATAAGATTTTATGCTAAACAACTAAACGTTGTGGACCACCAGAGGGCACCCGAGGCAGCAGACTCTTGCGGGACGTACTGACGCCATCTTCAGTTGCTCCATTTCCGCTCTGGTTGGTTTGCTAACACCTGTTTTATTTAACTGGGTTAACAGGCGGTAAACTGTCAGCACAGAAAAAATGGGAAGAAAGAAGAAAAAGCAAATGAAGCCTTGGTGCTGGTATCCTTTTCTACATCTTACCTTTAGTGTTATGACGTTAGCTTGCATGTATTGATCTGTATCAGTGGTAGACAGCTTTATCTACTGTCTACTGAGCTAACGTCAAGTCAACCTGAGCTTCTAATAATAATCAGTGTGTACATGTTCGTACGCTCATAATATGTAGTCCGCATGACAGATCCTGGATTTGCTTTCGATGTTGGAATGATTACTCTGACAGGATATTAAACGCAGGCGATGTCCGTTTTTGATGTCCTGTGATGTGTTGTTATTATTCGCGAGGTGTTTTTCCAGGCAAAGATTTTCCTAAACCGTAATTTCAGGTACTGTAACAGAGATTTTGATGATGAAAAGATTCTCATTCAGCATCAGAAGGCCAAACATTTCAAGTGCCACATCTGTCATAAAAAGCTCTACACTGGCCCTGGGCTTGCGATCCACTGTATGCAGGTGAGGAAAGAATAATGCAAAACATCTTCATGAAATATAACCCAAATCAGTTGTTTTGTATACTAGAAATGACCTTATTGTTTTACTTTTATCACAGGTACATAAAGAGACCATTGATGGAGTTCCTAATGCAATACCCGGAAGGACAGATATTGAGCTGGAAATATATGGCATGGAGGGTATTCCCGAAAAAGACATGGAAGAGAGAAGAAGAGTGCTAGAACAGAAGAACCAAGGTATTGGCACCAAAGCAATTATTAAGTACTGTGTTTTTATGGTCTATTATAGAGACTTATTGTGCTACTCTCTATTTTCAGAGACTCAAAAGAAGAAGCAGAACCAGGACGATTCTGATGAGTATGATGACGAAGACGAGCCTGGTCCCTCCTTCCAGCAGCCTGCTGCAGGCCAACCCCAGGCAGGCTACATCCCTTCTATGTCCCAGCCTGGCATGCCTCCCGGATCCGGTGCTCCAGGGATACCACCGGGCAGCTACTCAGGTGGGAAACATAACTTGAATTGCAATAAGCCAACTTTTCAGGTAATCCTAAATAACACTGTATAAGTATCATACTGTATACAAAGGGTGATTATATAGCTATTCTAATTATATTCCTGCTCATGTTACACGTGACACAACTGAGGAAGCAGTCCCATGTGTCACTGAATATCCCCCCCAAAAATAAAAAATAAAAAAAATAAATGCTATTTATTCAGCTATTTTCAAATTGAAGCATAGGTTGATTCATGTTAAAATAGGAACATTGATCAAGATGTCAGTAAAAGTATAACATAATTCATATTAACAATTTTTTTTGTTTTGTTTTAGGAATTCCACCAATGCTGCCCGGTGTGCCACCAATGATGCCAGGAATGCCACCTGTTCTGCCAGGAATGCCTCCCGGGTAAGCATTTAGGATTGTTAAGCATTTAATACTAATCCCATCCTATTTGTATCTGATATTTTAAACAAGGATAATCTCCTTATAGGATGATACCGATGGGTGGGATGTTGCCTCCAGGTCCAGGGATGCCTCCAATGATGCCAGGTGTGCCACCAGGTAATGTCAGCACTCACCTCCACATCATTGCCTTGATGTGTATTACTAATTTAAAATGACAATTTTCTAAATTAAAGTTTGTCAATATGATGAAACACCACTGTGGTGACTTCTCACTTGTTCCCTGGCATAATGAATTTGTTCTGTTTGTGTCAGGCATGCCTCCTCCTGTGGCCCACCGTCCCGGCATGACACACATGGCGCAGGTCCCCCCTGCGGCAAACATGCTGACAAGACCTGCTGTTCCTGCTGCCACTGTCCCCTCAGCTCAGCCTGATGTCACAAAACCTCTTTTCCCGATTGCTGGACAGGTAAAACCTTCATGACACCTTTTCCCACTTCTTAATCTCCCTCAGCACTCCAACATGGCAGGAAATTATCTGGGATGCTTCAGTAGCTCTCTGTGTATAACACCGGCTAGTATAAAGGAAACTTTAACCACCAATTTCTTTAATGAAATATTAATTCAATTTATTTATTTATTTTTTTTTTTTTAATTTATTTCTTATTCTTTACTCTTTTCCTGTGCTGCAGATGGGTAACCGTGTTGCAAGTACAAGTGCAGGCTCTCAGTCTGCCTCCCCTAAAGCTTTGTTTCCTACTGCATCACAAGTACGCAGCTCTATGCCTGCTCTACTCTGGCAATCTGCAGCTTTACAATTGGCATGCACACAATTGTGTATAGTTTGCCTGTGGTGCAGTTATTCTATTTAATTTGCCAATGCTACTGTCGCAAGAAATCTTAACAGAGTGGGTGAAAAATATTTTGTTTACAATAAGCACATGCCTTTGTCTGTTTTTTTGTTTGCTGCAAATCTGCATTTATACAATATGGCTGAAAACTGAACTTCTGTACAACAAAGTAGCACAGCATGCACTTTTGGATTTGTTTTCTTGCAGGCTGGACAAAATAGATTTTAGTCATACTTTAAAAGGTTATTCTGTTCTATTGTCGATACGCATGCAGTGAATATGTAAAAAATTGCACAGCATACAGCATGTCCCCTTCGCTTTTAGGGTTTAGTTCGATTTATTTATTTATTTATTTATTTTACCCATTATCTTCATACTTTCCAAAATTTAGAAGCTGTTTCTGTGTGCTCAGAGCAATTTGCTTTACCAGCAACAGTGAGTGAGACAAAGGCTTTAAGCCCAGGGTTTTTAGGCTACATGAAGGCTTCTACTCTACCTTCTGGTTGGAGGAGGACCTGATATAAGTTTAGGTTAAGTCACCTTGTTTCTTCAGTAAATTATGGAAAGACATGTTTCTGTATAATTTGAATATATTTTTTCACTTCTTTAAGCCTCAATAAATAATAAAGCACAGCACAAATCTCAGCACATATAGGCTTAATGACTCCTTAGCTACTGCTAAGGGTGCAAACACAGTCCAGTCCATCTTAAGCCTGTATTGAAACAGTCATTTTAATGCCAAGTTTTAAATAGCCTAAATATAAACTTCAATAATGGGAGTAACCTTAAAGTATGACTGAAAGTGTCCCTGCTTGAAAGATAAATGCTGTTCAGCAGAGTCTAATGTGTTTCCTCTTTCCCCCCTCAGAGTCAGCAGACAGTATCAGGGTCCCCCCACCCTCCCCCCTCTACTTCCTCTGATCCCTCAAAGCCCACATTCCCAGCCTACACTCAGGCCACCGTAGCTGTGGTCAGCCCTAACTCTGGCAGTAGTACAGTCTCCAAACCTCCCTCTACTGTGACCAGTAAGCCTGCCACCCTCACCACCTCCAGTGCAACCAGTAAGTTGATCCACCCTGATGAGGATATCTCACTGGTGAGTAGTCCAGCTACAATTATCTCTATTTGTAGTTTTTTCAGTAAGTAGCATTTTGGGGAAAATATGCTTGTTAATCATAGCCACAGTCACTAAATGGCTTTTCTTTTTTTTTAAATGTATATATGAAAGTGGTTTACTAATTTTCCTGTTTATTTCTTCTGGTTGAGCTAGAGAATGTCAGTCTGTAATCATTTGTCCTTGTTTGATTTGTGTCCTGTAGGAGGAGTTGCGGGCACAGTTGCCCAGGTACCAGCGTAATGTTCCCCGCCAAGCCCATAGCACCGCTGCAGCACCATCAATGGGTCCCGTGGGTGGCATGATCTCTCCTCAGCAGCCGGGCTTGAGGCATCCCCTACCTGGTATATGCAACGTGCTAGTAGCTCAGATAAAAACATTCCATTTTACACATTTTCTTTGTCTAATAACCAAAGCAGTTTATTATTAGCTGTTGCAGCGTACAAAACTAGAACTGAAGTGTCACAATTATATATCATTAATTATCATTATTTATTAATTATTATTATCTTTTCTTCATAAATGCTATAATTTACCATGAAATGTATGGTTCAAATTGTACAGATTCGTACCTACAAATCTGACATTCCCATCTGCCTCAGATGTACTTTCACTCTAATTAGCAAACACTACCAGGCTAACATGCCAGACTAAGATGGTGAGCATTATTTGTGCTTAGCATCAGCATGTTAGCATAGTCATTTTGAGTATGAGTATGTGAACATGCACTTGACATTTAGCTCAAAGCACCCCTGTGCCTCATGCTGCGTTCATAGCATAGCAGAGTTAGCATAATTACACTCTCGATGTCAACATCATAGTTGCAGTTACGACTTAAGAATGCATAAATCAAAGTTTGCATTGACAATACAACACCATATTCATAAAATGTAGGTTGAATTACATGACAGAGTACTTTAATAGTCACACAACTAATTCTGTAATCGTTCAACTGTCTGGCTGACGAGAACGCTCATAAAGATGGAAATGTTTCAGATCTCTGTTATATGACATGAATGCAGAATAACTTGGGTCTCACAGACCTGCCTGCATGGCTGTGGACTCTTACTAGCTAAAAAGCATTGTGGCTCTCACTGTATAACAAGACTGATTTTTGGAGAAAACAAAACAAAACAGCCAACCTGTGTTCTCTCAGGCCAGTATGGTGGTCCACCCCAGGGGATGCCAGGCTACATGCCAGGAGGGATGCCTCCGTACGGACAGGCCCCTCCCGTGGTTCCCCCAGGGTTCCAGGGTGCCCCTCCGAGGCCACCCATGGGTATGAGGCCCCCTGTCATGTCTCCTGGAGGCCGCTACTGAAGCCTGCCCTCCCCTCTTCAATAGGTTTGGACACTCAACCCTTTTCTAATGTCCTCAGCTGCTAGTACACAATCCAGTATTGGTATTCTAGTACGACGACGTACTGTTTATTCTACCACTGAGCTATGAGGAAGAGACACTGAATAAACGGCAAACAAAAGAGCTATAAACGCATCACAGAACGCATGGGAAATATTTACACTGTATCTAACCAAGACTATGAACTGTTGTTTCAAACCATCTCTGTTCTGTGGCTTTTTTTCCTTCTCATGTTTCATTTAGGTGTATAGAAGTGTAGTAGATATGGTTCGTAGTGTTGTGAAGGCGCTGGAGTTACATGGGCAGTACCCACCCTTTATCAAGGCAAGTTTTATGTAAATACATTTCTGTTCTAAGCTTAACAGTGAGGCCTTCACAGCACATAGTGCTGTTGGACTTTGTGTCCCCAACTTTGTTTGGTGAGGGCTTCAATTAACTGTTTATTCATTCATGTTTTGTGTTCATAGTTTTGATGGGTAAATACTCCATCTACCTTAAATTGGTGAAGCACTAAATGAAATGGTATATGTATTGTTGTAAAACTGTATTGCAATAAACTGTGGTAAAAATGTAAGACTCTTCTTTGCGGGACGTTAGTGGGAAAAGAGACGTCACAGCAGGTTTGTAAAACTAAACGATGATTGTGCTTCTGTTGTCTTGAAGATGAACATCAGCAGAATTGTGCATCTGTGCTTTTAATTTTTTGTTCAGTTTGAATTGAAAATGTATGTGTATGTCTTTTTGCTATAAGGAGATTTTTTCTTATATTGATGCTCTGTACATGGCACTGGCAGGCCTGTTGTTGACGCACTGAGTGCATTGTACAGCTGCATAACTTCCGGGTGGCTGGTGGCTGTAGTGCTAAAACCCAGATTTCTCTTCTCCCTGTAGCGATGCCATGGGGGACTGGCTGAGGCCCTGTCTCAGTGTAGCCCTGTTTCAGCCTGAGGCAAGTCTCACCATTTTCTGTCTTCTCATTCATTACCAGGGGCCCTCACAGCTTACACGCTGTTGGATCTCGATGTCCCCAAACTTGCAGCAAGTTTGGTGAAGGCCCTTGTTTGTGTTGTTGCGTTTAGGCACCATTTTGTTCAGCCATGTAAGCTCAGTAAATTATATTCTTTCTTGTTAAGCTCTTATGTGCCATTGAACCTCGATTATTGATTAATGAGAGCATCAGGAAGCTCTGTTTTCATTTAATAACTTATTTTACTAAAAGTAAAATATTATATTCCTTTACAAGCTTTGGTTAAGTAGTCCTACACTTCACAGCTGTCTGAAATATTAATGGCTTTTGGTTAAGAGCCACATATAGACACCATTTACAGTCTGTCACCTACAGCCATATATATAAATACATTCAATGTTTGTTGAGAGGTTTGTGATGAAGAAATGACTTTTCAAATGCTTGTAAATGGCTTTACCACTTAATCCTGTTTGTTTTATCAGCTTTCCGCACTTGATCATTTGAATTTAACTACTTACATGATGGAGAATCTCTACCAGTCACAGGTTAGTTAAAGCTGTAAGTACCACTGCTGTAATTCTAATTCCTGTCGACCTGTCTTTTGTGTGCACCAGAGATGTGAACTCTGTCATCTCAAGACACTATTTTGATGACTTGCAACTTGACTTGACAGAAAATAAATAATTTTAGACCTGACTTGGACTTGGAAGTTGAAGACTTGTGATCTGACTTGACTTGAGACGTGTAGACTCAAGTGACTTCTCTCTGTACATTTTGTTTTCAGTTATATTTTTTGTAGTCTGACTATCAGTATTTCACTTTCTAAAAGTGATGAGGATTGAATATTTTGTGATTGAGAAGTATTTAATTGTATTTAGTATAGTATTTTCACTGACTCCCAAAAAAAAGTAAATTCATTGTTATACTTTTTGAACAGGTTGTATAATTGGTCAATGATATAATTTTTTGACAGGTACTCATACCTTGTTCTCTTTATAAAGACTGGATACTCCAGCTAAGACTAAAGTTTCTTGTGGAGGGACTTGACTAAACTCAACCTATGATTTGACTGGAATTGACTTCCCAAGAACTTATTTGGACTAATTGACTTAAGTCACATGTCTGGTGTGCACACATGAGTTCTTAATGAGACAAAAAATAGCCCACAACACTTCTTAAGCATCTCACGGTAATGACAGCCAATGATTCAGTATGGTCTCATGGAATAACTGTCAAATAAATTAAAGTGAGTACTTGAGTGTGCAACACATTTCTTTCTTCTAGTTCTGCTTAACATGATCAGTATTTCAACGTTTTTGGTTGTTTAAAGTATTGACTTAAGGCTTTACACAAATAATACAGACAGAGTCTTCACTGGTAAGTATGGGCTCATTATCATTTATCCAGTAAATATTAAGCAGTTGTTTGCTTTAACTCTGCTGTGTAAGACATTATCGGACAATGATAATATGGTGTAATATATTATCACACGCTGAATGTTTACAAAGATTTTACCAGCTGCAAAAAGATTTCACACATTTTCCTCAGGTCGCAGTTATTTAATTCCTTGTCTGAGAATATGATTTTACTAGGACCAGTTAGAAGCTTCATTTCTGTGCGAATGTATGAATGTCTACTGTCTTACAGTGTGTAAACTTTTTTTTGTTTTTATGTCTCCCCTCAACATTGTCTAAATCCCTAAAATCCAGTGAGGTCAGACATTTAAGTTTAAAAAATGCTCTGTATTTCCTTCCATTTATTAAAGGAGCAAATTAGTGGAAGGTAGTCTTCCCAAATTCAGTATTTTACCCTATGATCATATTAGAAGTAATCAAACTCAAGGAAATTGCTTGGTCGCTGAAATAAAATTTTAATTGAAAAACTGGAGTGTCATGTTTTTTTTGCAGAACAACTTCGTATTCTAAACACTATCCTCATCTACAGGAATCCGACACAATTTTGTTACAAGTATGATTTTGACAGACTGGGCCTCCGGTCACTGAAGGCATTCTTACATTTGAAACATGGCATTTAGGCATATTGATATTTAAAGGCTGTCTAATGTTCAATGCAAAATAAGTACTATGAAACCATCATAAAATTGTCTGCTTTTTATTATGCACATAGATGAGGCAGACTCTGTCTACTGGTACAATTCATTTACATTTCTCGGTTCATTCAAAAAACAAGTTTTAAGTATTAATAAAGAAAGAAAATACAAAATGCTTGTGATTCATGTTATCAATATCGTTTACATCAAGACTTGTATGGCAGATGTTCTGCACAGCAACTGTTTAACCTCTAATTACTGTCATCTTAAAATCTCGCATTTGAAATCATCATGAAACTGTCTGCTTTTTATTATACACAAACATGAGGCAGACTCTCTGTCCACTGGTAAAGTTCAATTACACTTTTCAGATCATTCGAAAAATATAAATGTGAAATATTAAAAAGGAAAATACAAAATGCTTGTGAGATTCAAAGTTTCAAATATGGTTTACATCAAAATTTATATTGCTAATGTTCTGCACAACAACTACATAATTACCTTTATCTTAAAATCTCACATTTGAAACCATGAAACTGTCTGCTTTTTATTATACACAAACATGAGGCAGACTCTGTCTACTGGTACAAATCATTTACACTTCTCAGTTCATTCAAAAACAAGTTTTAAGTATTAATAAAGAAAGAAAATACAAAATGCTTGTGATTCATGTTATCAATATCGTTTACATCAAGACTTATATGCACAACAACTGTTTAACCTCTAATTACTGTCATCTTAAAATCTCGCATTTGAAATCATCATGAAACTGTCTGCTTTTTATTATACACACACATGAGGCAGACTTTCTGTCCACTGGTAGAATTCATCTACACTTCTCAGATCATTCAAAAACAAGCTTTAAATATTAATTAAGAAAGAAAATACAAAATGCTTGTGAGATTATTGGTATCAAATATAGTTTCTATCAAAATTTATATGGCCGGTGTTCTACACAACAACTGTATAACCTAATTACGGTCGTCTTCAAATCTCACATTTGAAGCCATGAAATTGTCTGCTTTTTATTATACACTAACATGAGGCAGACTCTCTGTCCACTGGTAAAGTTCAATTACACTTTTCAGATCATTCGAAAAATATAAATGTGAAATATTAAAAAGGAAAATACAAAATGCTTGTGATTCATGTTATCAATATCGTTTACATCAAGACTTATATGCACAACAACTGTTTAACCTCTAATTACTGTCATCTTAAAATCTCGCATTTGACATCATCATGAAACTGTCTGCTTTTT